>JAHLJT010002252.1:0-23996 GCA_031308135.1 Acheta domesticus
AATGCATAATATACTAAAAGGCCAGTTATTTAG
Source organism: Acheta domesticus (assembly GCA_031308135.1). NCBI lineage: Eukaryota > Metazoa > Arthropoda > Insecta > Orthoptera > Gryllidae > Acheta > Acheta domesticus. Next base: position 34 of record JAHLJT010002252.1, read on the forward strand.
GCCAGAGAAAATTTAACTGTATACAGAACCTTTTTTTTTTAACTAATACCTAATGTGTGTTGAAATGAATTCTGGGTTGAAATTAACTATTATGTTAATTTCTAATGAGAGTGAGTAAAATCTGTCAGAAGAAAGATGTAAATTAATTAATCAAGAGAAAGAGGAACAGAAAATAAATTACCTAATTGCTACACAAATTGTCATGAGTTCATTAATCTTTAAATAGATATTCATTAACACTGAAAACATTCTACCATACATTCATTGGAAGTGAAAGCAGAAGATGAATAATTCATTCATGAAAAAGCGAGCATATTCATTTCCTTTTAAATCTCAGGAAGTAAATACGAATGAAGCACTAGACAGATGCATCATTCAGTTGCTCAAAAAGACTCAGAATGTAAATAGTTAAAAGTACAGGATGGATTTTTTATGTGTTGATGAATTAATTCATTACTTTTAGGTCTTTCATAAATTTATGAAAACATTAATATTTTTCACTCATTTACATAAGAAACTATTGGTGCTGCAGAATGGCACAGACGTCCAGTTTTCAATTTTCTTTGGTCTGGGATAGCTATTCGGGCTCGCTCTATATTCTTGCCAGCTGCCCTCGACTGCCGCCTAGAATACATTTTTTAAAATATGTTTAAGTTTTTTTCGTTTTTTCAGTAGAACCGAAATATTACTTTAAGAATATTAAAGAAAAGTAAAACCAAATGGCAATTTTCATTGAAAACTTTGGAGCCATTTTTAAGAAAAAGGCGTTTAAGCATTACAAAAATTGCGAATTTGAAACATTTTCACAGGAAATTTTTGAAATTTTGAAAAACTTAATTTAAAGCACATCCACTCACATAAGCAGTAGTCTTTACAATAGTCTTTACAAATTGCTGGAAATGTACATTTTAAGAGCATAAGAGATATTTCAAGAAAATTACAATTGTGTAATTTGAAAAAGCAAAAGAATACCTCAAAATGAATTTTATGTTATTTTAAACAGTCCATTGGATATGCTAGATGAAAAAATTTAGAGGCATTTTTGAGAAAATGCCCTTTAAGCGTTACTGAAAATGCAGAATTTGGAGCTCATTTTAACAGAAAACTATTGAGTTTTAAAACACTTTATTTGACATCATTTAGCGCACATGTACTCATAAATACATTAATGTGAACAAATTACCACTAATATAAATATTAACAATGTGAGAGATAAATAAAAAAAAATTCATTGTAATTTTTCGAAAAAAAACAAAGAAAAGACCAAACTGATGTGTATGTCATCTCATAGAGTACATTAGGCACTATCCCTACCAAAAGTATAAAGAAAAAATTTGGAGCCGTTTATGAGAAAATCTTGTTTTTGTAATTTTTTAAAATTGCACATATTGTACATAATATTGTGTGAAAACTGTTAAAATTTTTTAAAAAATGTACAAGACATTAATGAAAGCACTACTTATGGACAAGAAATTGTATTTGAAGGGAAAACCTCTATCTTTAATTTTGTAGTTGTAAGAAGACGCCGAAAAAATTCACTTTTGCAATTTTCGAAAATTCAGAGTTATCCGAGAAAATGGGACTTATGTCCCTTTATAAGTGTATTTTATTCTATTCGTACAAGAAATTTAAAGGAAGCCGTTTTGAGTAAATTTTGAAAATGTCCGTGGGGCTTCATGTAAAGTACCCCCAAATTTTGAAGAATATTTTCAAAATCGCGGCGTCTCGAGTGGAACGAGAGTGGTACGAGATTGGCTGCGGAATATTCATTTGGAAGAAATCGTATGTATGGTTTCGGCGCTACGGCGCCGGCAGACGGACGGACGGACGGACGGACGTTTTGAAAAAAAACACTTTTTTCGGTATCAGGGGGCCCCAAAACGTGTATTTCCGTTGAAATCTCGCAATCGATTTTCCGCAGCTTTACATAACTTTCCCTGTACTACGTATATACTATGTATTTACGTACGTTTACGAGAAAGTAAAAAGGACATATGCCACCGTAAGTGTATTTTACTTTGTTCTTACAAGAAATTTAAAGAAAAAATTTTGAGCCGTTTTTGAGAAATTTTGAAAATGTCCGGGGGGCTTCATCTAATGTAAACATGGAGTACCCCCAAATTTTATCGAACGTTTTTCAAAATCTCAAAGCTACGGCTCGAGCCGTATCGACAGGGGTTTCTTCAATTTGAAAATATTCGTATGCATGGTTTAGGTTGGAAGTGTTCACAGACGGACATTTTGCCATCAATTGGTTTTTCGGTATCAAGGATCCACAAAACGGATATTACGACCACACCATTTTTTTCGTAATTTAGCAATTGCATTTATCCACTTTTTCGGTATGAGGGCCGGCAATGAATTTTTTTCTGTCGAAAATCTGCCGTTTTTTCGCGCAGCATTGCGTAACATAACTTTACCTATTCTACGTATATTTCTGCGTATGTACGTATATATACGGGAAAGTAAAAGTAAATAACATGTGGAAACTATTTTCAGAAAGGATTAATTCCTGTTCCTGTTTTTTTGCTCAAATGAGTTCAGTCAAAAAATACCATTTAAAATAATGATATCAAAAGACTGAAAATGGATAAAAGGTCAGTTGTCCCGGAGATTTCACCGTATCACCACAAAGATCCATAACAGTACCTGCCCAGACAGACAAGCTCTTGAAAACTCCAGTTGTATAAATCTTTGTCTACATTGATAAATGATAATTTCAGGAGATTATGAAGATTTATCCCACACTATATTTCACTGCTGTATTAAAAGATTTGATAATAATGATTTACTTGTTCATAGTTATGGATTTCATTGAGAAGTTGACAAAGCATTATTATATTTTTTACAAATATATTATTAATTGTTATAGGTGTAGTTTTTAAATCACATCATTGTTTCCTAATATAAGTATAATTATGATACAACATGCCCCAAAAAACTTAACATTCTTTGGAAGGAAAAATGTCTGAAAATTATAGGTGAAAGGGATTGGGATATTTTTTAAAATTTTGCTTGATGAGTGTGGTAAAATGAGAGCTAACAGACACGTGAAATTCTGTTGCAATTTAATATTGCATGCACACATTATTCGTGTGCATTGAACATATCATCATACTAATCAAACACTAGGCCATACTTGATCTAAGAAGGATTAGTACAAGGTATGCATTCTTGGCTGTAGCTACTGGAAATAGTGATAGATCCGAGGGGGAGGGGAGGCATGGACATGCCCCCACCCCTTCCAAACATTTTTTATTTTCTTGCATACTTTATAATTTTACTCTATTCAAAACAATGACTATATATTGATCACATCACATCCAAAGTTGTATTCCAGTTATGCACACACTGGAACATTTTTTATTTCATGCTAATAATTTTTAAAACAGTATTTAAGGAGATGCAAATGGAATTGGGCTTCCTCTGAAATACTTTCTGAATCTGCCACTCATTAGAAAGCAAGTCTCAGGAAAGTATTTGATGTCCTATCATGTTATTTAAATAATAATCTAACCTATGTTCTTATATAAAATTCTGTTACAGTGGCTGTGAATCAGTTACCCAATTTTGTTGCTGACCCATGCACTGAGCCAGGTCATCCTTTGCCTTACATCAGTGCACGATTCATCTGAACTGTGAAAATTCAAATGCTATTTTTGAAGCTTATCAGGATGCTTTAGAGGGGAAAACTCTGTCAAAGGTACTTCTTTTCTTTAGGCTTCTTTTACTTTCAAAGTTCTTGTTTTCTGACATAATTAATCTTTATTAAATTTTGCAGGCCCTTAATAGAAATGGTGATACCGTCAAGTGTAGACCCAACGCTGGCACCTCTGGTTGTCATGTGTGTTTGCTATTTACACAGTATACACCTTATACTTTGTCCAATTGGCAAAACCTGGGATGAAGAAACAAAGGAAGAGTATGCTAACATTGTAAGAGCCAAGGGGTTGTGAAATATAAAGTAAATAGCAGTTCTTTCGTAAAATGAAAATTTCAAATGATCTTTGACATTTTAAATGAGAAGCATTTAGCAAGAATATTTGCATGTTCTTAATAATTTTTTAAAGTGTCACATCAGAATGGAGATTAGTATTGAGAGTGTCATTAAGTATTCTTATTTTTGTGGATGTGGATTTATTTTCTTCTTTGAGCTCTTTGTTTAGGAAGCAGGCAATAGAGTTAACGTAAAGCATCTTCACAGTTAAAAATCATATATTTAATAAAATATCTTAGTATTTAAAGTGATACAATAACTCTTTTAATTTTTGTTGTACCTTGTAGGTCTTTGATAACATAGAAGAATATGCCCCAGGTTTCAAAGCATCTGTTGTTGGAAAAGAAGTTCTGACTCCACCTGATTTAGAGAGTATATTTGGGTTAACAGGAGGTGTAAGTATTTTGTTTGTGGTGCTTATAAAAATAATTTTAAAGGGTAAACGAGACCCTTTAAATGAACTGTTCCAAGAAATTAATGTATGTTACACAAAACAATAAATAATAATAATTAATTTATTTAATAACAATAACTACATTGTTTTATATGAATATCTAGATCTATCTTGTGTTTTTTGTCCATTTTCTCAAAAGTCTAGGAGTGAATACTGAGATGGTTCCTTGGTTCCTTCTGAAAAGTATATGAAGCTCTAATCATTCCCAAATATGAAGTGCATGAATTGCATTTTTAGATTCAAATGTCAGTTACTATCAATATACAATCAATAGTTATTTTTTCTCTTGCAGAATATTTTCCATGGAGCAATGCCTCTTCATCAGCTCTTTTGTCACGGCCAACTCCAGCAAGAATAAATGAGAGAGAAAATGAATCCACGATCAGATCAAATGTTTGTGGATCTCCATATACCCCTAGTACCCCATCTTCTCTTGTGTGGAAGTGGAGCACATCCTGGAGGAGGTGTAATGGGGGCTCCAGGGCAGATAGCAGCATCAGCTGCTCTGAAAATATTGCAAAAAAAAATTTTGTTTCAGTAATGTGATATGAAAGGAGAATAATTTTCAAATGAAATCCAGTTTCATTAATATTGCACCACTTTCAAATGCATTTTTGAATGAAGAAATAGCAGGAAAAAAAAACTGTTAACAAAAATTATATATTTTTGTATTATTTTTATATATAATATTGAATAAAAAAGAATATATGGTTTTCAAGTACACTTTGTATTTCAACAAAACACATGATATTAAAGAAGATTTTCATGTAATATTCTTCCTCATTTATTTTTTCAGACATTCAATTAAGAGAGAATCTGCTCTGATCATTGGGTCTTAGAGAATCTTAGTGAGATTTAAGTTGAGAGCTGCTCATTATAAGACTGGTATGTTTTGATCTGCAATGTGGTGCATATGGAAGAGTACACATGGTTCAAGTGAAAAGATGTATGATTGCTAGGTGCATTGTTATCTCAAAAGATCACCTCCATGAGGTTAAAATTGTGTGACTACCAGAGAGTACAAGTGACTACAGTCTACCAAATTGCTATACTACAATCTTTCACATGTTCTTGTACAACATTTATTTGTAGTACTGTATATATTTAGCACCTTAGAAGTAAACAGTTGTAACTGCATTTTACAATTACAATCTTTTGCACTCTGATTTTATGAGCCAAAAGACAGTATGTGACTTCCCACTCTAAAGGTTGGGGTTTGTAATGTCATAGGATGTTCTTTTTAACATTTTTTTCTCAAATGGAATAAGTTTGACTTTCATTTAAAACCTTCATAAAACATTATCAAAAAAACTGCAGCACCAACTAATAACAACAGAAAATATGTAGAGCTCCACTACAAAAAAAAACAACAACTTTACAGGCCCCACAAGAAATAGATGACATTTCAATGAACACGTTTCACAAATTGGTCAAAAAATAGTCTCTCAACACTCTCTAAACAATAAAAAACACCATCCAAACACCAATGTTACACGAATCATAAATTCCATATTTTTATGAAACCACCCGCTCTGAAAATTTAAAATCATTGGACAAATGGAGAATACGTTCTCAGCAGTCTTGGACAACATTCCAGTTTTTCTTATAAAACACAATGCTCCATGTATAATGCAACCACTCTTTCATATTTGCAATTACTCTCTAAAAACAAGCATATTCCCAGATGTTCTCAAAATGGCAAAAATTAAACCATTGTTTAACTGGTGGGGCTACAGTATGGCACAGACTCCCGGATTAGTTTTTTAATTCCTTTGGTCTTGGTGAGCTATTCAGACTTGCCACATTCTCAGGCTAGCTGCCATTTATCGCTGCCCAAATTACTTTTTTCCCCCCATTTTCTTAATTTTTTGTTTTCCTTATAGTAGAATGGAAATATTATTTTATGAATATTAAAGAACAGTAAAACCTCGTCCTAAATGGCCATTTTCTTTAAAAAATTTGGAACTTTTAAGAAATGGTGTTTAAGCGATACTGTAAATATGAAATTTGAAGCTCTTTTTCAGAGGAATATTTTGTTTTTGAAAAACTTCATTATAAGTTATTTAAAGCATGTTAACTCACAATACAGTAGTATTTAGAAAATGTGAGAAACATGCATATTAACGGTGTGAGAGATCTTTAAAAAAAATTACATTCATGTAATTTTTGCAAAAATAAAAACTACCCCTAACTGAACTTTACATCATATAAAGAGTGCAATTAGCACTATTTGTTCCAAAAGTTTGAAGAAAACAAAAACAGAAAATGTTTGAGTTCTCGAGAAACATTTCTTGACATTATTTAAAGCACATGCACTCATAAATAAATTAATATGAACATATTGCCGCTGTGCAAATGATAACGTGAGAAACAAGTTAAAAAAAATAATTTTGTAATTTTTGAAAAAACTAAAGAATAGATCAATATGGCCTTTATGTCATCTCATAGAGTTCATTAGGCACTATCCTAACCAAAAGTATAAAGAAAAAATTTGGAGCCATTTTTGAAAAAATATTGTTTTTATAATTTTTTTAAATTACACACAATATTGCATGCAATTGCACGCAATATTGCGCCAAAACTATTACAATTTTTAAAAAATGTACATGACGTTAAAGAATGAGCTGACAATGAAGAACAAATTTTATTTGAAGTCTCTATCTTCAATTTTATAGTTGTAGGAAAACGTCGAAAAAAATTCAAACTTTTGCAATTTTTGAAAATTCAGAGTTAATTGTGAAAATCAGACCAATGCCACCTTAATAAGTGTATTTTACTTTATCCTTTCATGAAATTTAAAGAAAAAATTTGGAGCCGTTTTTGAGAAAATTTTGAAAATGTCCGGGAAGCTTCATGTAAAGTACCCCCAAATTTTGAAGAGAGTTTTTCAAAATCGCGGCGCCTCAAGTGGACGCAAATAGACCGGGGAATATCCATTTTGGAATAAATCGCACGTATGGTTTAGGCACTAGTGTTGTACACTGACGGACAGACAGACGGACGGACGGTCGGACGTTTTGAAAAAAGAAAACCATACTTTTTCGGTATCAGGGGACCCCAAAACGAGTATTTCCGTTAAAATCTCGAAATCGATTTTCCGCTCCCTATACTACGTATACGTAACACGTTTTTCGAAAATTCAAAAGTTTTCTGAGAAAAAGAGCTTCAAATTTCGAATTTAGCGCTTAAACGTCATTTTTTTTAACGGCTCCAAATTTTTCAAAGGCATTTGCCATTTAGAACGAGGTTTTATTGTTCTTTAATGTTATAAAATTAATATTTTCGTTCGTTCTGCCAATTAGGAAACCGAAGAATTAAGAAAATGTCAAAAATGTACATTGGACGGCAATAGATGGCAGCTGGCACGAGTATCTGGCAATTCCGAATAGCTAGTTCAGACCCAAGGAAATAGAAAACTAATACGGGAAAGTCTGTACCATTCTGTAGCACCACTAGTTCGTTATCAGGTCCCGGTAATGAATTTTTTTCTGCCGAAAATTCACCGTTTTTTCGCACAGCATTACATAACTTTCCTTATAACTTACTACGTGTAAGGAAAAGTATACGGAGTATATACATACGTATATACATATGTACACGGGGAAGTGAAAAGGGCAATAGTTATGATCCGATGAACTACAGACCTATCTCCCTGCTATCAGGATTTTCCAAAATTCTGGAAAGGCTTTTCAACAATATGCTCAAACCGTTTCTCAATGCAAATAATGAACTCACAAATGCACAACTTGGCATCAGGAGTAATACATCCACAGACACAGCCATCTTCTCCTTTTTAAATGATATTCTTGTTGCACTAAATCAGAAGGAAATTCCCATTTGGCCTTTTTCTTAGAATTGTCAAAATCCTTTGACATTATGGGTCTTCGGGATAGCTCCAGTATAATGAATTGTTGTTGTCGTTATAGCAATATTGTCATTAATATCAGTAGTATTGTTATTATTACTAATATCATTATTAACAAGTACTATAATTCAGCTGTAGGATCAATGACACCAACTCAATCAGGGTTTTTGTTTAGTTTCCCTTGATCCTTCGAGCAAATGCTGAGATAGCCCACTTGCTTTGATTCTGTACAATAAATGTAACTTCGTTCTGCCCGTCTTCTTGAACTCCCTTTCCCTAGAGATGATAGGAGTGGGGGGGGGATAATTGTTTGTTATACTTCGATTTTTGTAGGAAGAGCTCTCAAGGCCACTCAAATCCCATCTTCGCGTTGGAATATGTCACGGCATTTCGTGTCATTCACAGTCGTTCCGCTAGATCTCGCACGATCGCGACCGTATGAAGCAGTGCTTGCGATCATGCGACTTCTACCGGCAAGACTGAGAAAAGACGCCAAATGCCGTGACATATTCCATCGCGAAGATGGGATTTGAATGGCCTTGAGAGCTCTTCCTACAAAAATCGCAGTATAGAAGTGTATTCAAAGTCAAAATTGAATGTTGCTTGCAGTTCTTCCACATAGAGGGGAAAATTTCTTATTTTCTTCAATTAAAATGTTGCTTTTACTTTTACTCATAATAGTGTGTAAAAAGAGAAAGTAGGAAATCTAGAGTTTAGGAAGACGTGTGCACCTGTGTACAGCAATCCCTCAACATCCGCTATTCGCGAGATCCGAACATTCGCGACTTCAACATTCGCGACTGCGTCTTTTGGTTGCACAGCATTTAGTTTGAAAGAGAGCACATTTCATTTTCTTTACCACCGTCATCTGGGAACCGAACTCTACATACACCGCAGCTCAAAGTATCCGCAATAATGCGAAAGTTGGAATGTCAATTCACATTAATAGAATAACGAAATTGTAAAAGCAAATCAATTCAGTTGCGCCAAATTGCAGGTAAGGGTTTTTGGCCAGATGAACAGAAAAAACATTCAGGATCTGTGCATCTCTCATTTTAATAATTTGACTGAAGAGTAGCTTCGGGAAATAATCAGCGAAGAAAATTTCCTTGAACGTAATGACTAATAATAAACTCGGAAACAAAACTGCGTCCTGGAGCAATTTCAATGCCAAAGCTGTTAATGGCGTTCTAAAACGTCAACAAGCTCTGGTAGAAAGAGCATTCGAATTCGATCCGAACATGGAAATTACTTCGAACTTAAAGAGAGAAATACAAGTAGCAACTCCTTCCCATTAAAATATGAGGGCAATGAGAAGGGTGATAAAAAAGAAGAGAAGAGAGAGAAAATAATCCTATATCCAATCACTTTCATCATTGGAATTTTTCTTGTTCCTTTAGTTCCTTTCGGAGCATAGGACCTCGGCAAAGGATCTCCATCTTACTCGATTTTCTGCAATAGGTACGATTTGTTTCCAAGTCATACCAGTCTCCCGGATCTTTCCTTTCACTGTCCTTCTCCATGATGTTCTCGGCCGACCTTGGCTCCTACTCCCTTGTGGGTTCCAACGTACTGTTTCTCTCTCTCAATTGAATTTCGAGTTTTTTTTAAGTATGTCCTATCCAGTTCCACTTTCTGCGTTTTATTTGCATTGCTATTGATGTTTCTGTTAGGTATTCAACTAAATACACACTTTTAAGATCAGACTGTTACGTATTTATTTACTGATTACAACACATGGCACTAATTCATGTACTCGCGCGGTAACAACAGACTGCCAGCGAGCATAACACGATCTCACCTAGTCACCAGACTTTTACCACAACGGACCATAGGCACAGAACATACATTACTATTAAAAGTCAGTTCAAATACACAACATCTCTTCCCCCTTCAATATGAAACATAATCCTTGTAACGTGACGGCCTCACAATCACTCGACTGGGCCGCGACTGACTGTTGGGTGCTCCGGGCGGATCCACTCGCGGCGATAGTTCAGCTCCTCTCGGGCTAGCCACTTCCCGCAGGTTCGTAGTTCTCTCAGTTCGAAGTTCGGGATCCTCGTTGAACGGCGATCGCTCCAAACCCTCTGACACATTTTGATCAGGACTATGTGCAAAGGATGGTGATTCCGGTTCAGGAGACTGAATGATTTGAGCAGGGACCGGAATCCTTGGCTGGTTACTTTGGGTTTGTGGTTTATCCACGATCTGTTTATTCTGGTCATCTTCAGCATTCTCAATTCTTCTCCTCAGTTGATCAACATGTCGTTTGATTATATTTCCATTGGGTAGTTGTACTGTATAAGAGACTGGTCCCGTGCAGTCATGAACTTTGCCCTGCAACCACTTTGGACCAATTGGATTGTAATTCCGGAAATACACCAAATCACCTATTTCAAACGAGCGCAGTTTCTGCGTCGTATTTTTGTCTCCTTTGTTTTTCCATTGCAATGCATATGGATGCATTTTATCGAGAACAGTTCGCAGCTTCCTTCCCATCAAAAGTTCAGCCGGCGTCTTCTCGGTACCTGCATGCACTGTTGTGTGCTGTCGGAAAAGCAATCTCTGCACCTGCAGTTCAACATCTCCTTCCTCCAATTTTGTCAATATCTTCTTCGCAGTTTGGACCATACGTTCAGCCTGTCCATTGCTCGATGGATGATATGGAGAAATTGTACTGTACTTGATCAGGTTCCGGTCGTAAAATTCATGAAGTTCCTTCGAATCGAATGAACGTCCGTTATCTGAGATAATAAGATCTGGTATTCCCATTCTTGCAAATATTCTCCGGAAACTCTGGATGACTTCAGCAGATGACATCGATTTCATAATGTCCACTTCTAACCACTTGGACATCGCATCGACTACAATCAGGTACACTTTTCCTTTGTGAGGGCCAGCAAAATCCACATGCAATGTAGACCAGGCATTTAAATTTTTTTCGATATTCTGACGGGGAGCTTTAGGTGGATTATTTGCATGAATTTGGCACGTCTTACACTGATTTACACAGTTTTCTATGTCCTGATCTATGTTTGGCCACCATACATAGCTCCGAGCACAAGCTTTCATGGCTACGATTCCTGGGTGATTTGCATGCAGTAGTTCCAAAAACCGTTCCCTAGTTACCTTTGGTGCTATCAACCGATTGCCCCACAGCAGACAATCCTTGTGTACTGAAATTTCCATTTTCTTCCTTTGGAATGGTTTGTACTCTTCAGGAAGTTCCGTGGTTGGCCACTGATGCCAAGTCCAGTACCGAACTTTTGACAAAATTTCGTCCTTTGTTGTATACTCACGGATGTCTTCTATTGGAATTGGCCTTTTCTCAGACTCCAATAAAAGGATGTCACCTGGAGGAGTCAACTCGTCTTTATCCGATGTCATTGGCAAGCGGCTAAGGCAGTCTGCATTTCCATTTTCTTTTCCTTTCCTGTACTCCAAATTGTAATCATAAGCACTCAGGATTAGACACCATCGTAGCATTCGAGGCGATAAAACAGCTGGGATCGGTTTCTTTACACTCAACAGCCCCAAAAGAGGTCTGTGATCTGTTGTAATTGTGAATTTTCGTCCTGCAACATATTGGTGAAACTGTTGAACTCCTTCAACGACAGCCAAAGCCTCTCTGTCTATTTGCGCATAGTTCCTTTCCTGTTTCCCCAATGTGCGGGACCAATAAGCGATTGGTTTCTCCACGTTCCCCTCTCGATGTGCCAAAACCACTCCAATTCCGTAGGGAGAAGCGTCGCAGTTCAAAACCAATTCTTTTGCCTCGTCGTAATGTACCAGGATTACCTCCGAACTCATCAGTTCTTTTAATTTTGAGAAAGAATTTTCATGAATTGCAGTCCATTTCCAGGGTTTGTCTTCGAGTAATCTGTTCAATGGTTCAATAATAGTCGATTTATCTTTGAGGAACCTGTTATAGAAATTTACCATTCCTAAAAAGGATTGTAACTCTTCTTTATTTGTGGGCCTTGGCGCATGTTTTATTGCTTTTACCCTGTCCTCTGTAGGCCGCACTCCCTGTTCGCCGATAAGAAAACCTAAAAACTTAATTTCTTTCAACCCAATCTTGCATTTGTCCTTTTTAAGCGTTAATCCTGCCTCACGAAGTTTGTCCAAAACTCTTCTTAAATTTGCTTCATGTTCCTCTTCATTCCTTCCGAAAACAATAATATCATCCAGATATGCTTTTGCTCCGGGAATCGAAGCCAGCAACGAGTCCATGATTCTTTGGAAAATTCCAGGACAAACTGATGCTCCAAACGGTAATCTCTTGACTTTGAAAAGCCCTCGATGTGTATTAAGGGTAAGTATTTTTGCTGTGTCGTCGTCAACTCTGACCTGTTGGTATGCTTGAGATAAATCCAACGTTGAGAAAACAGTAGCTGGCGTCAAGAGCGTTATCATCTCTGTAATTGTAGGTAGTGGGTATGAGTTCTTCTTTAATGCCGGATTTACTGTACTTCTGTAATCTCCACATAGTCGTATCTTCCCGTCACTTTTTCTCTGCGTCACCAGAGGTGTTGCCCACTCTGAGTAGTCAGTTGGCTCCAAAACTTCCTGTTGAATCAGCTTTTCCAACTCCCTCTCGACCGCTGGTTTTAATGCAAAAGGAACTTGCCTACTTTTTAAAAAAATTGGTTTTGCATCCTCTTTCAATTCTAGTTTCACAGGATCTGCTACAAACATACCTAATTTTTCTTGAAACACAGTAGGGTATTGTTGAAACAATGGAAGATGATTCGGTCGTAGTGCTTGAGTTTTGCTGTCCACGTGGTGCACTCCCTGGACTGAAATTCCCAATTCTCGAAACCAATTTCGTCCCAACAAATCCCAACCACCGCCTTCTGAAACCACAGCCTTCAAATGCTTGGTGATTTGTTGATACTGCACCTTGACAACTGTTTCTCCCAAAATATCAATTTTTTGTTGTGTCCAGGTCTGCAAACTGAGCGGTGATTTTTGAAGAATTTCATTCCCCTGACGAATTTTCTCCCATGTTTGCTTCTTTATAATTGTGCAAACTGCACCCGAGTCCACTTCCATCTTGACTCCGATGTCGTTTAATTTTAAATTTGCCACTATTTTCTCCTGTTCCTCCACGGCATGTATCGCATTCAGTATATAAAAATTGCATTCATCTTCCACTGCATTGCAATTTACACTTTTAGAATTACTTAGAGTTCTTTGTCCTTGATTCTCATTCTTCTTCTTAAAACATACTTTGACGATATGCCCTTCTTCCTACAATAATGACACACTGCTTCTTTGAATTTACAATTTTTTCCATCATGCATTTCCCCACAGTGGTAACAAGGGTTGAATGTTTTAGTAGAGTTAACTTCTTGATTATTTTTGTCTTTCGAAATTTTAGAAATCGAATTTCCTGCCACATTTCTTACGTCTTCAACATTTTTTCTTGCCGCTTCCGCTGCTATAGCCAGCTCTAAAGCTCGTTCAAAAGTAAGGTTAGGTTCCGAAAACAACTTTTTTGTAGTCCTTCGTCGGCCACTCCACATACAATTCGATCTCTCAACATTTTATTTAGTTCTGTGAAATTGCAAAACTTACTCAATTTTCGCAGGTCAGCAACAAAATCTGCTATAGATTCGTCTTCCTTTTGTATTCTTCTATTAAAGTGAATCTTTCCACAATTTCATTCGGTGTTGGGTTGAAATGTCCTTGTAATTGCTGATAATCTGTGTGTATGTGAAGTCCTTTGGTGTTTGCGGTGTTACCAGTGAACGCAGGATTTCGTAAGCCGCCTCGCCGAATTGTGCCAGCAGCATAGCCCGCTTCTTGTTTCGTCTGTCACATTATTTGCTTCGAAAAAAAATTCCAACCTTTCCTGGTAATTGGACCACGACGCATTAATGTCGAATGGCCCCACATGCCCGATTGCTTGTAAATAATTATGTATTTGCACTTGGTTTGCTGCTGATTCTTCATTTGCCATGGCTGTATTTCTTGAGGTTATATTACTTTGTTAACCACTTCACATTTAACACTTTCACATTCCACACTTTTACACTTCCATACCGTTCCTAATATCCTCGTCGCCAGATTGTTAGGTATTCAACTAAATACACACTTTTAAGATCAGACTGTTACGTATTTATTTACTGATTACAACACATGGCACTAATTCATGTACTCGCGCGGTAACAACAGACTGCCAGCGAGCATAACACGATCTCACCTAGTCACCAGACTTTTACCACAACGGACCATAGGCACAGAACATACATTACTATTAAAAGTCAGTTCAAATACACAACAGTTTCATCGGCTTTCTTCAGCAGTTCTTGGTTTGTTATTATTTGTGGCCACCTAATATTTAGGATTCTTCGTAGACATCGGTTTATAAATACTTGTAATTTATATATTATTTTCCCTGTTATTTTCCAAGTTTCTGATCCGTATAAAAGCACAGATTTTACATTTGAGTTGAAAATGCATAGTTTTGTTTTTAAGGCAATATTCCTATTTTTCCAGACTTCTCTTAATTGTATAAAACAAACGTTTGCTTTGTTGATTATTTGTTTAACGTCCAGGCGCGGATCCAAGGGGAGGTCACGGGGGCCATGACCCCCCCCCCAATGATAAACCGTCACAATTTTGTGAGAAACTCTAACATATAAAAAAACTCTGAGAAACTGGTAACCTTTCCAGTGTTCCTTCAGAATCGGGACTGACCGAGACATTTTTGAGACATTTTCAGATATTTTCAGACAATTCTAGAAATTTCTAAAAATTTAGCAGTGCTGAGACTAATGAATTTATATAGAAATTGGAATTTAATTTGTATAAAAACATACGCGTGTTCAAGATTACTTTAAATATTCTTAGTACAAAGAAATATATCTATATTGCGATTTTTCTAACTTCGCCCCTCAAGGCCCGTTTTCAGAATGGAATATGACACGGTATTTCGCGACGTTCTCAGCCGTGCCGCCAGATATCGCATGATCGCGATTGTATCAAGCAGTGCTTGCGATATTCCATCGTGGCCATAGGGGCTTGAGGGGCAGTGTTAAAAAATCGCACTATAAACAAGTAACATATCTAAAGTCGGAATCAAATACACTGCGCATTATTATAACTGCCAACTTAATGAGAAATTTGTCACTAATTGAACGAGAGAATTGTGGGAAAAATGGATGTCAACACATGAATTCAGCTTAAAAGTTACAACTGTTGTTCAAAGGGAATAAAACTAGCTAAATTTAGTAATAATAATGGTGTGTGTATAAAATTGGCAACAATATAGCTTTCAGGTGTTTGTTAGAATTCAGTTTCGATGATACTATCCAATTCAGTATCGGAACTCCTATCGAACTCAATGTTTATTTAACCTAAAAATTCTTAATGTAATCAGCAGTAGCGGAGCGTGACCCGCGCGTTTGGGAATGCTCAACAATAACGCCACATAACAATAACAACAAACATTATGATGTTTAATGTTCTCTAGAATCTATGTTATCAAAACAAATGTTACAATACTTCAACAGATTTATGTCAGGAGAGTTCTTGAAAGCAAATTATGCAATGGCTCAGCTTTAATTCTCATGCGCGATTGGCAATGAGATCACTTGTGAATTTATACAGTTCAGACCAAAATAATATTTAATATATTTTATGAAGATTTCATCATAGATATTAATTAAGAATTAGTAGGCAAACACTATTTCTCCTATTAAGCGCCCATGACCAAGCAGAGAATCTCAAGTGATGAAGAAAAATATTTCATTGGCAGCGTCAAGTGTGCTGCGCTCTCGCGTACAAACAAGCAACTTGCTTATACACATCTTGCTCATACGCCTCGCCCTTCAGTCGTACACTAGCGTCAGAAACTCGTGAATCTTTGGGAGAGGGGTGAGGTGGGGAGGGGGAACCTCACCGTCTGCGCATGCGTCATTGCCCTTCGCAATCTCTTGGCAGATGCTAGAACCATTTTAGCATCCAAGCACTCAGAAGCCAGCTTGTGCAAACGCGCCGAATTCAATCACAGGAAACCACTTTTAATATTAATGCAAAATGTGTTTCGCTCAATGAACTACTTGTAAGTTTATCGATACAATATTTAGGATTCTTTGATTAATATTTGACGTGGGGATGCTCAGCATCTTAGCGTCCCCTGACGCTACGCCACTGGTAATCAGTAACGGCGAACCTTGATCATTGAAGTCTGATGCTGGTTCTGGTTTTGTAAGAACGTAAGAAGTCGCTTTCAGCAAAAGTTAAGGCCATCAACAGGAATTAGTGGTTAAGATTTGTCGAAAAGAATTAGAGTTAGAGAATGTTAGTTTGGCTGATGAGCGAGGATAGTACCTAAAATACAGTGGCGAAGCTAGAGTCATGCAGTTGGGTATTCTGAAAATCTTATCTTACATTTTGTTTTGTAAATTAGCTCCAGTCATCGGTTTTGTATTCAACAAAAACGTCGAAATTTTGTTCTTTAAAGCTTTCGTTTCTGCACAGTTAATTTCCCATTGAATTTCTCAGGAATGTCTTAACTCTTGAATGTAATCATATTCCTTTCCTTTCACATAATACTGTATATGATGGGAAAATTAGACTGAGTTGTATCAACCATCTCTTGATATTTTTTCTAGACCAATTTGTCTAACAAATACTTCAGCAAAAAAACTACAGGCATGTATTTTCTATTACACAGGCCCACGTCAGTTTAGTTACAGAAAGGAAAACCACTAATTCCAATTAATTTCAGGATGCTGCATTCGAAATTGACAGCCGTTTTTCTAGAATAGCTCGTATTTTTGTAACGCATATACTGCAATTTTTCTAAGAGCGACCCTCAAGGCCACTCAAATCCCATCTTCGCGATTGAATATGCCACGGCATTTCGCGTCTTTTCTTGGTCTTGCCGGTAGAAGTCGCATGATCGCAAGCACTGCTTCATACGGTCGCGATTGTGCGAAATCTAGCGGAACGACTGAGAAAGACGCGAAATGCCGTGACATATTCCATCGTGAAGATGGGATTTGAGTGGCCTTGAGGAAGTGGCCTTGAGGTCGCTCTTAGAAAAATCGCAGTATAGTTGCCAGTTTTTACCATTTTGACTTCAGTTACCATCATAGTTACTAGAGTGAGAAATAAATAATATTTCACTCAGTTGGTGAAATTCAGGAGCTTCTTGTTATTAGCATCAATATATATGTCGTTTCAATCATCGCGAATTTCTCTCTCTCCGTTTCAATATAACAATGAAACGGAGAGAGAGAAATTCGCAATGATTGAAACCCTTGACACTTGTGTTTCTTCCCTTTCTTCTGTTTTTTTAAGTGTTTTTTACACATTGAATGTAGTCGCCTCATTTATGTGGCACCAATGGGAGGCACGATGACGCGCGCGAGCAAATAGATAAAGTAGAAAGTGCCGCTGTTGCGTGTCTCAGTCTTATACTGCGATTTTTGTAGGAAGAGCTCTCAAGATAACTCAAATCCCATCTTCGCGATGGAATATGTCACGGCATTTCGCGTCTTTTCTCAGTCTTGCCGGTAGAAGTCGCATGATCGCAAGCACTGCTTCATACGGTCGCGATTGTGCGAAATCTAGCGGAACGACTGTGAATGATACGAAATGCCGTGACATATTCCATCGCGAAGATGGGATTTGAGTTATCTTGAGAGCTCTTCCTACAAAAATCGCAGTATACTCTTACGAGTAACAGTCTCGAGTAACAGTCTTACTCTTACGAGTTACGACATTGCAGTAAGTAAAATCTCTATCATGTTTGTCGTGGGAATCGACTTACGAAGTTTACTCAGTAACTTCAGTTATTTTACCTTATTTTCGGAAATGTTTTACTGTTATCATATAGTAATTTAGTGATTGTTCTATGGTTCTAAGTTTCGCTTTCCTGTGCAAAATGTCAAGTTCTTCCCGCAGAGGTCGTAAAAACTCGCCGGGCTGATTTTGTTACATCTGTGGCGTGTTTATGGTTGTCTCAGATTAGATCGATGAATGATGTCGTTAGAGAATTATATTATTTTTATTTTGACTGTAAGATTAAAACTGATAATTTTGATTGACGATCAGAATAAAAGCTGGGCCACTCTTGTGCGTTATCTGATCGTGCGTGTCTGAAGACCTGGCTTAAAAGGAACCAAGAAAAGGATGCCTTATGGTGTTCCGATGATATGGAGACAACCCCAGAAACACTATGGCGAGTTGTTTCTGTATGACGAATACAGCAGGAAGTAACAAGAAGAAACAGCGTGCCATCGAATATTTAAACTTGCAATACGCGATCAGACCAGTGCCTCATGGAGAAAATTTACCTGCACCTACTCTTCCGAACGGTTGGGAAACTATCGATATTACAGCACCTACAGGAACCGATGAGGACACTAAATCAATATTTGCAGATCAAGATCCGAGAGATAGTCCCTTCCACTCAAAAGATGAGACTTATTTCATCCTTCAACATTAATTGAACGATTTAGCAAGAGACTTACAACTTTCGAAAGAGAAAGCTTAATTCTTGGGTGCTAGATTCAAAGAATGGAATTTACTGGCTCCCGGAACTACTTACACTCGGCACAGGAAAAGGAACGAGCCTTTTTCAGAATATTATAGAATGGAAGATTCCCTTTGCGTATGCACGAACATCAATAGCCTGATGAATGATTTAGGAATCCAACGTAATCCATCTGATTGGTGTCTTTCCATAGATTCATCTAAGTACAGTCTGAAAGCAGTTTTGCTTCATAATGAAAATATGCTGTCTATGACACACTCTGTTCCAATGAATGATACTTACGAGGATCTCGCACTCATTTTAAATCGTATCAAATACAAAGATCATGGTTGGCAAATTTGTGGAGATGTAAAAGTATTTTCAATATTATATATTGGTCTGGAAGATGGATTTACAAAGCACTTTTGTTTTTAGTTGTCTGTGAGACTCAAGAGCTCCAGGAAAATTTCTCACAAAAGGAGTGGGCCCCCAGAGAGTCATTTAAGCCCGTACCAAAGCCTGCTGATCGATCCAGGCAAGGTACGTATTGTATTACTGTATTATTTTAGCGTGGCCGCTCAAGGTCGTGGCCTCAGAACTATCGGAAGAGTTCATTCTTCAAACATATCTGTTTTGTGAGAGCGCGTCCTTTCCCAGACCGTCTTGACAGTCCTACTCCAGTTTGTGTAAACATTGACCCTAACTGTCGTATCTGCGAGGTGCATGCTTCCAGTTGCGTTCTACAAGAGTGGAGCATTTGTACCTGATTCGGAAGTTGTTTTAAGTGATTATTGTTCTGTTAGTGATTATTGCAATGTAACCGGTTTAGAGGAAGTTGCATAAGGGAGAACTTCACAGTCAGAAACGTAAAGCAGTTGCCAAGTATATCATTTTATGAAGAGAGAAGCAAATGGTGTTAAAATGTCACAGCAGTTCTTAAGAGAGTGGCAGATGCTACGGGTGTTTCGGATGACCTATTCGCGGGCTAATAAGAAAATTAATTCTATTGAACTTAGGGAATCGTGTTCATATTGAATTTCTACTAAAGAGAGGAAAAGCAAGAACGTGGAATCTGCTCTCGAGGGTTTCAACGAGAGTCATTCGCCGCACAAATATTTAATGCACTATATCAAGAAATGGTTATTTGGAAAGGCGCAAACGATAGAAATGCTTAGTTATGATAGTGAGGAAACGGGAAACAGTGGAAAGATTAAGATGATGGCGACAGAGCCGCGCCATCACGTGATTTACTGCTTCCACTACCGAACGAAGACACTACAGCAAATTAATTTCTAAGTAAGTTCGCTTGCACGTGCGGTGCAAATGTTTTTGGAATGGGCAGATACGCGAAAGTCGCCTCCTGGCTTCTCCCCACACTTTCAGGTTCCCCCTCTACTTGCGAATCCCAGCGGCCACGCTAGAAAAATTAAACTGTACTGTTTCCAACTCTGCACATTAAGTTGGACTTCGTGAATTTCGTAAAAGGAATAGACAAAGAAGGTGAAGGATTTAAGTACCTTAGATAGTGTTTTCCAGAACTAAGTGATGGTCTGTATACATCTGTGAACGTTATACCTTATAAACTATTCTGAGTATGTAAATGCTAAAATATAGTGCTAGTAAACTAAACTGAATATATAGTTTTGTAATTGTTTAGATTCAATAAATTAGTTTATATAATTTTGAAAATTGATTGTCTTTGACACAAGTGCCAAAACGAAGTTGATTCCCTTTTTGCAGTCAAACAGCTCACTCTCCGGTACCTTCAAGATAGCTCATTATGCAACTATATATGTAAAATTTGAGTATGTACAGGGCAACTACGCGGTTACACATAAAAATACGAGCTAATCCAGTAAGAAAACGGGCTATCTATTCGCATTCAGTGACCCAAATTGTGTGAGAATCAAGTGAGTTTTGTTTCTGTAACTTTTCAGAAAGTTGTTAAAACACGTCAGCCATAGTGTTATTAATGCATACATTTGTCTGTTCATTTTGAGGCTGCCTCACTGTCAAGAATGGATATTGATTATTTTAGAAAAGAAAACTTTGTAAGAGAACGCTTTGTAGGTGGAAAAACTGCTTTTCGTCAAGAAATGCAATAAAATGAAAGTTTTCGAAATCTTGAAAACCTGTAGTCCATCTGAGTCACTACTGTATCAATAATTTTAAAAGATACAATTTGTATCTTTCAAATAATTCTCACCCCTCAAAGTTCATTCATATTTATGTCTCCTTTGATGCAGATAGAGTCCATTAGTCTCTTCATATCTAACACGGTATATTACTATGTATCGCTACTATTTCTATCTCTACGGGTATTACTTGACTCGTGATTCCGCTTTGTTGAGCGAAAACTGCATTTCCGATATTGTGAACCGTTAGAAGTTATGAGACTGACGCATATCAGTGGGACATTGCAACACTATATCTTTAGCTTTAATTATTTGTTTCGTAAAGGAAAACACCAACACAAACCGGCACATAAAATCTTTACTTTTCCACGTCAAGTGATGAGGTGAATTTGACTGGTCGAGACGTGGGCATGCATCGTTGTCAAGACCGTGCTTACCGAGAGCCTAGGATCCAGCTGGGATCTCTGCCCAATGAATGCAAGTGAACGGGAAAAAAAGCGCACGCTCTCTATAGCGCATTGCGCTGCAGAGCCAGCCGGTGTCTATCCACTGGCAGATCCTCGCTCCCAAAAGAGTATATCTCCAAACAGTCCTACCGACCCCAACGAGTATACTCTACAGCCCTCCTAATTCCCTCGGGCGTAAACGGGGAAAAGGAGGTCAAAACACATCTAATTATACTTCAACGATTACAGTAAAAAAAATATTGAAAAAATGCGACACAACAAACGACAGATTTTTACTGAATAAATAATTTACAAGGTATTATAAGGCTACTCAGATTACCCTTCAGCATCGTCACTACTAAAGACCTTCATTGGAATGTTTGCTCGTCGCTTAAACAGCAGATAAGGGGTCTAAAAAAGAATCTTTTGATAAGCTCTCATTGTTGATGAATAGTATTGCAATGATGTTACTTTATTTGGGTTTCAATTATACAAAGCACCTTGGCAATGCAAAAGGAAGCAGATCAGTTACTTCCAATACATTAAATATTGCATTAAATTAAATTTATTAGATGTTTGCATGTCTCGGTGTAGCTGTCCCCAAAATTATAATGAAATTTACAACATTGTTATAGAAGAATCGCCATTGAAGGAGATTCAAATGTGATGCAAATTTATTAATATACGAAAGAACTCTATAAACGAAAAAAATGTAAAACACGGAAGAATGAAACAAAATAATTTGAGAAAAAATAAAGTATAATTTAGTTTATTTATTTATTATATGCATGTATTTATTAATTATAATAATTTATTAAAATATAATTTTTGTTTTTTATTATACACATTTACATGTTTCTCTCATAAGTTTCTTCACAA
Source organism: Acheta domesticus (assembly GCA_031308135.1). Classification (NCBI taxonomy): domain Eukaryota; kingdom Metazoa; phylum Arthropoda; class Insecta; order Orthoptera; family Gryllidae; genus Acheta; species Acheta domesticus. The sequence goes on from JAHLJT010002252.1 coordinate 22,305, forward strand.
ATTGTTTCATATTGCATCAAATGAAAGTTATTTTTGCTAATTTGAAAGTTATTGTTGATAACTTTATAATTTTTTATTTTTTAAAACAAATGTACCGAATAAAATTGACATATTTTTGTAGACAGAATTCGAATCTGCAACAAAAATTGTGGGTTACCATTTAAAATTCCAAAGTTACACCCGCCTCACCCCCAGGGGATAGGGTGAGGATCGTAACAATCGTAAGCTGATTGATATCCGATATGTGATTATTGGTATATTAAATTTCTAATATATTTATAGTATAAAGTCAATCTGATATACGTATAACATACGTCAAATATATGTTATTACATTCCGTACCCTCCCCCCTCTCCGAAATAAATGCACTTGAGTCTTAACCTGACCCCTCCCAAAAGAGAAGTCTGGATCCGCGCCTGTTAACTCTTCATCTGTGCCTCCATCATCATTATTATACTCACCGGATAGTATTGAAACTTGTGAACATCTTGTACTTCTTCCCACAGAATACTAAAGGCTTCTTCCTGATTAATTTGAAAGGTGTCTTAAACATTTGCATTTATTCTTAAAGATTTCGTTTTACTACAATTAATTAACAGCCCCGCTTTCTTGCATTCTCACATATATATCATTAAGCTTTGATTTCAAGTTCATAACATTTGAAAGAGAAGCCATATGTCGTCCGCATACTCTAGGTCCTCCAAGTTTCCGTCAAATCCCATCTAATACCTCTTTTTCTTTGTTGTTACACTCTCGATCACATCTTCCAGCACTGCAATAAATAGGAGAGGCGACAGGACGCAGCCCTGTTTCACTCAGGAGCGGATCCAGACTTCTCTTGTGGGAGGGTCAGCTTATGACTCAAGTGAATTTCGCAAAGGGGGGAGGGTACAGAACGTAATAACATATATTTGACTACGTTATACGTATATCAGATTTACTTCATTATATTATAATTATATTAGAAATTCAATATACCAATAATCACATATCAGATATCAGCTTACTATTGTTACGATCTTCACCCTATCCCCTGGGGGTGAGGCGGGTGCAACTTTGGAATTTTAAATGGTAATCCCCATTTTTGTTGCAGATTCGAATTCTGCCTACAAAAATATATCAATTTTATTCGGTACATTTGTTTTAAAAAAGTCATCACAATAACTTTCAAATTAGCAAAAAACCTTTATTTGATGCAATATGAAACATTTGAGAAGAAACTTATATGAGAGAAACGTGTAAATGTGTGTAATGAAAAAAAATTTTTAATAAATTATTATAATTAATAAATACACGCATATAAAAATAAATAAACTAAATTATACTTTAATTTTTCTCACAATTATTTTTCTCATTTTCCTTTTCCTTTTTTTACATTTTTCATTAATAGTGTTCTTTCGTATATTAAATTTGAATCTCCTTCATGGCGATTTTTTCTATACAATGTTGTTAATTTCATTATCATTTTGGGGACAACTACACCGAGACATACAACATCTAATAATTTAATTTAATGGCAACATTAATATGTTCTAAATAACTGGTCTCATTCCTTTCGCATTGCCAAATGCTTTTGTATAATTAAAATCCAAATAAACTAACATCATTACAATACTGTTCATCAAGAATGAGAGCTGTTAAAAGATACTTGTGATACCGGATTCGGACTCAGCGACAGCAAAACATTCAAAT
>JAHLJT010002254.1:0-35160 GCA_031308135.1 Acheta domesticus
GTGCGCGTCAGCGACAGATCATTATCACCTTTAGGTGTGAAAAGTATCATTGACTCCGCGTTTGGCGACCTTTACCCTTCATTTCCAAGAAACTTTGGCGATCGCCGTCGTGTAGCACATCGATGAGAATATTCTATGCTGCAGTGATTGCTGGTCGGAGATTTTGCCACGATGACTTCTATTACATCTACTCTGGCAGCTAAACTACATTTCTGGATAACACGTAGTGAAGGTTTTACTACTGATGTGAAAGTTGTATGGTGCAAGTGTGCATCACTTGTGCATTCCAAATGATTTTTAAAACGTTCGCATTTATTTTACAATTTGCATAGGAATTTTTTTTACAAATGTAAGTTCGTATTATGTAAATGAGTTTATAATTAGAGTATTTTAATATTCATATTATTTCCGATTTTACGTATTTATTACATATTCTTACTGTTTTCATTACATATTCATGTACTTATTTTGACGTTTAGTACTACGTATTTTTCCGGTCTCTAGTCATTACAAAGAAAGTTGCACTGAATGGCATTTCTGTTCATGTGGCCAAAATCTTTACCTCCCATGTGATGCAAATGAATGGAATTATTTTACAATTGTGTTATTCTATAAATGTGAATGGACATTTCATCTTTGAAATGTATGCAGAAGGTGATACTTTGAGCTCCGACATCTGCCGAGTTCGTTTCCCAGATGACATTGATAAAGGAAATAAAATGTGCTTGCTTTAAAAAAATATGGTACGACCAAACGACGCACTCGCGAATATTGAAGTCGCGAGCGTTGAAATCGTTAGCATTTCTCTAATCGCGAATGTTTGGAACTCGCGAATTCGCGGATGTTGAGGGATTATTGTATGTACATTTTTATTGGCGATTTGTTCACATTATTATATTTACGAGTACATGTACTTTAAATCATGTCAAGTAAAATATTTCGAAGCCTCAACCGTTTTCCTTTGAAACTAGCCCAAAATTTCGCATTTTCAAAAACGCTCAAACGCCTTTTTCTCATAAATGGTCCCAAAATGTTTTTTCAAACTTTTCGAAAGAGTAATGCTAATTTCACTCTTTAATACGATGTATAGTTCGTATTGGTGTATTTATTTGTTTTTTCAAAAATAACATAAATGTAATTTTTTGAAAGATCTCTCACGTCGTTAATATTCACGTTTCCTACCATTTGTAAACTATATGATTTATTTCTCAATGCATTGTTGCCATGACCTTCCAGTACCAATACATCATATTAATAAAATATAAAGCTTAACGGAAATATGGGACAGGTAACACTTTCTTGTAAATATTTTAACGGTGATGATAATAAAAATGAACAGTACAATTTGTTTAGTAAGATTTATTAATTAATATATACAGGTATAACTTTTCTTCTAATGTTTCTTCTCTGCCAATTTTGACACATTCTGGAACATTAGAATACATCTATTATAATATAAGTAACATTCGTTAATTTACTACAAGTATTTTTAATTAAGTAATAATTACAGTTTTTGTAGTTATAGTAGAGAACGATAAAAATTATTGCGGTAAGTTATAGTAAATAATATAGAACTAATTGCAGGGGCTTTATGAAAAAGCTTATAAAATCAAACATACATCGCACGAACGATCATCACATCACATAAAACGTTGGTGTTAAAATGTTCAACCTTAAAATTAAGAAATTCAAGTTGAAAAACTGAATAGATTCGTCTTTCGGGGAGAAAAGGTTTAAAAATATATTTTCCGTGACTGCAAGTGATCTAAATCATCTCTCTATATTATACATAGGGCTCAGTGGCACTCACTCATTAAGGAATTTTTCCCTCTGCGGTAGGATGCTGTGTGAAATGCCTTAACTGTGTACCAATCTCTATTGTTAGCGTGGGGACTCTCAGGGTTCATTTCCTTTCAACCTTCATTGGGAAGTTAACGCACGGTAGGAGTACCTAAAATCGGATCTATAAGGCGACCATAACGTCTTATTTATTTCTATCGTCAGCCTCTAGACAGTCATTTCGAACTTAAAAGGCCCAGTGGACAGCGAATGGTACGAGAGCTGAGGTTTCACCCAATAACATATTCATCCAATGCGTTTTTCCTGAAACACATTCCCGACATACCTACATTGAAAAATATCCAACAATACCATCTCATGAAAAAATACCATCTCAAGCAAAACATTGTTGACCTCTATTCGTCATTTGTTTGACTGTTCTATTAGACATCTACCACGCATGGAAAACCCACATTCTCCCTGCCTTAAATCTAGCTTACACTGCCCTCCGAACATGTTATCCTGTAATGAATATCAGGAGTAACTATGTACCGGGGTATCTGATATTTAAAAATAACGTTGATGCGTTCCATGTATGTGATGTATTAATTTCAGTCAAGCCTGGTGCTAAAAATATGATGGATGGCTCACTTGTCGCGGCGTCGTCTACGTCGCTCAACGGCCGAAGCCACCCGGCATCTTCTGCGCCATCTGGCTCCCCATCTGGGCCATCTGGCCCGCCATATGGCCCATCTGGCTTCCCATCTGGCCCATGGGACCCGGCATCTGGCCCGCCATCTTACCAGCCTGATCAAACGGGTTCCCAAATCCCTGAGCTGAACGTTTGACCTGAAAGGAAAGCGGTGGAAATCAAATCTGGCTGAAGCTTCCAATCAAATTCCTTAAACACTTGGTGATCGCAAATAATTGAAATTGAACACATGTTCGTGTACAATTTTTGGTGACGCATATAATTCGAAACAAAGAGCGAAATAAAAGATCTGTAACTGCTGAAGAATATTCAAAGCGCCGTTTTAATTTTATTCTATAATCGAAGAAAAATTTACTACGGTTACGGGACCCAAGCTAATAATTGACGCACCGGAAAACAAACACACACACACACACACCAAAAAAACGGGAGAGGTGGCTTAGTGCGACTGATGGCACGGCAGTGCCTTTGACCGGGAGGTCCTAGTTTCGAGTCCCGACGGTGGCGAGAATTTCGACGCTAGCTTGTCAGCTAGGTCGAATTTAGTCGCTGTCTAGAGGGGAATTCTAGCGATCTCTCCTTCCTCTTCCTAGTTCTATTCTCATCCCTTTCTTATACACTTATACATTTACATACTCTACACTACCACACATGTCGGGAGACCAGTTGGGATCTAAGAGCTTGTTCCGGCTGGGGCAATGCCTCGCTAGTGGCAGATATCTGGGAAAAACCCTGCAAGGTGACATGAAGATCGATACTGGATCTCGCTGTCCCACGGGCGATCACCGCCACCTCTCGCAATAAAAAATATGCACTACACTTACTGGTCTAATGGCCTTAGCAGTTGACGCGCCCAGAGAAACTTATTAAACATCAATTAATGGAGGTATTAGGAGTTGTAGGTACACGAAATAGCTTTGTCGGCGTCCGAGTGTGACCCGTCGACCACCAGAGCACAAGGGGTTGCCTGACAATCAGGAGCAAATGCCACATACTAATGTCATATATTTAAGAGAGGGTAAAGTGCCTATATATTGTCCCCACTACCAATTCTGTTTTCCGTCTGATCTCCTAAGTACGAATAGTCGGCAACGGCCACGCGATTCTGTGATTGACACAACAGTTGACTACAAAAACCAGTGGCGTTTGTTTCGAGGGACGAGAAGAAGCAACACATGATATTATTTTGTTAGTAAAAAATGGTATTTTTCGAAACAGAAACTGTGATTACGAAATTGATTTGAAAAATGTCTGTTTCTTCGTATCGTCCGTCCAGACGCTGCAAGTGTCAACTTGAATATAAGATGACTCACCCAAATTTCCTATTTTCCTGAATTTGTACTTGCGACAACATATGCTTAATATCTTTCAATTAGGTAAGTGCTAATTCAACTCAGGGACAAAAATACTAGGAATTATATGCAATCAAATAAAAAAATAATAATTTGTGAGTTTGAAATATACTTGGCAATAACTTACAGGGGTAAATTGGTTCCACTGCTTTTCGTAAACATCATGGTCCCATGTATTTTCCCTTTTCCATTTTCACGACTACTTACAAATCTAGAAGACAAACTGCAATTTTATTTTTCAAAAGCCGTTCGAAAAAAATAGAGGCTTATGGGAATACGATTCGCTTTAGACTTCACATGATTACATGAAAAGTGGGACTTCTGCACTGGCCAAGAAATAAATATTATAACTTCTTTACACACGAGTAAAATTTCGATAGTGGGTTATGTCCTAATATTGCATTGCTCACAATGAAAAATTGTGTAATTAACGTGATGTACAGCATAGGCAAGACAAGATATTTTACGAGACAAGTACAAATGTTAAAGAATACTAATGACTTGCAATTGAAACATGGAAAAGGCACTCACGAGAATACTGGCTCCTTCTGTTATAACTCAAAAACACTCACTTTCCATAAGAATATTTATTTACAAAAAATCTGGGCCAACTCGGCCGCTATGTACAGTTACCACAAAACTTCATATACAAAAAACAATATGCCATCTGGCTGAAACCACGCCGAGCGCTCTACTGCCGGTGATCCTCCGTCGGCTGTCCTTTTATTTGGGCCAGCTCCCGCGCAAGGCTTCCCGCGGCTTCCCCTGATTGGCCGGTTCACCAGTGCGCGGAGCCCAGGTAACAGGCGTGGCTGGTTTCTGAGCACACCCTTGGCGCGCTTGACGAAGCTCAGCGCGCCTGATGCCGACGCTCTGTGCTGCGCGCTGCCGGAGGCGGGAACATGCTGCCGGCGCTCTTTGCCGCGCAGTTAGCGCGGCAACTTTGAACTGCCGTCCGCATACTACACCCTCCCCACCGAAGTGTGATGTAGGGGGTGAAACGACGCAGTCGGTTGCTCCTCCGCAATGCCGGCCGCTGCTGCGACTGTAGAGATGGCTCCTCGATGGTTGCGCCGGAATCCAGTGTGGGCCGCTCCTCCTGCTGGCTTGAAAAGGGAAAACGCATTACACTTTCTGTTGCCCTGCTCTGCGCTGCCCCCCCCGCCTGTTGCTTATCTACTACAGAATCGTAGTACCGTCTCCTAATCTGTGATTGATGCCGAGAGATTGATCTATCTTCTGTCCTGAGGACGTAAACTCTGCCTCCTCTTATTGCAGTTACTATTGCTGGTTGCCACTTACAATTACTTCCGTACACTCTTACCAGTACCTTATCTCCTCTCTTGAATTTAGCGCCTTTGGTTGACACTGGCACTTCTTCCGGAAATAACAAGGACAATAAGGTACGGGGCTGCCGACCATGCAATACTTGAGCGGGGCTTCTACCTGACATATTTGGTAACGTCCTATAGGTGGTCAACATGCTAAGTAACGCCTGCTCTACTGATGCACCCGCTCTAGTTGCTTTAAGCATGGCTGACTTGAACGTCTGCACTAATCTTTCCACCTCTCCATTTGACTGAGGATGGAACGGTGGAGCCAAAATGTGCTGTATCCCGCTACTTTTACAAAATTTTTGAAATTCCGCTGATATGAACTGCGGGCCGTTATCGGAGATCAATACTCGTGGGAGGCCTTCTGTTACGAAAACTTTCTTCAAAGCATCTATTGTATGTGGTGCAGTTGTGTGTTGCATGCGCATCACGTACGGATAATTTGACAATGCGTCCACTACTAACAACCACATATGCCCTAAGAAAGGACCCGCAAAATCTACATGTATGCGGTCCCACGGCTCGCAGGGTTGGGGCCATGAGCTTAAATCCGCTCTCGGCGCTGCCTGACTAGTTTGGCATGCTTCGCAATGCTTGCTCATCTCCTCTATATCTTTGGTTATTCCTGGCCAATAACAATAACGGCGGGCTGCTTGCTTTGTCCTGGCTATACCCCAATGACCCTCATGTAAAAGGCGTAATACCTTTGGTCGCAACTTATGCGGAATCACTACCCTAACTCCTCATCGCTAGCCAGTAATAATACGCCGCCCTTAACCGACAGCCTGTGTTGGAGCTTATACCATTCCGTCAGCGCCCTGGTTCGCCTATGCGCGCGCTGGACCAACCAGTTTGCACGTGGTACAGCACTTGCCTGAGCTGCGGATCCTTCTTTGTTTCCTTTGCCACTTGATATGACGAGACTGGAAAACCTGATACTGCCTCCTCTTCGGCTTGGTCCAGCTGGAGACAGGCGATGTCCTCAGAGTCAAAAGTTGCATCCGGGCCCTTGCGGAAGACGGGATAGTGCATCTGCGTTAGCATGCTGATATGTAGATCTGTAAGTATCCTGTAACTATAATCAGACAGGAAAAGCGCCCACCTTTGCATCTTACGCGCCGTATTATCTGGGATACGCTTGTGTGGCGAGAACAAAGACACCAACGGCTTATGATCAGTAATGATTATGAACTTTGACCCATACAAGTATTCGTTGAATTTTCTCACGCCGTATACAATTGCTAAAGCTTCTTTTTCTATCTGAGAGTAATTCTTCTGGTGAACATTCAACGTTTTTGACACACAAGCAATTGGCCGCTCAACACCCTTAGCATCCTTCTGCGAAAGGACTGCCCCAATACCATATTCTGATGCATCTACAGCTAGTATAGTTGTTCTATCTGGCAAAAAATGTTCCAATTTAACTGCCTGCATTAAATTCTCTTTCAACCTCCGAAATGCCTTGTCACAATCTGCCGACCAATGCCATTTTACGCCTTTCTTACGCAACGCGTTGAGGGGTGTGCTGCTATTTCCGCCATGTTCTTGATAAATTTGCCATAGTAATTAATCTTCCCCAGAAATGACTGTAGCTGCTGCAAATTAACAGGAACCGGAAGCTGCTGAATCGCCGTTGAGTTTTCTCCGGTTGGCCTGATCCCCGAGCTATCCAACACGTGACCTAGATAAGTAATCTGTTCTTTAAAAAAATCACACTTATCCAAGTTAACCCTTAGGCCCCATTCATTTAAAGTCTTTAATAAGAGATTCAAGTTTTGTAGATGTTCCTCCTCCGACTCGCCCGTTACCACTATATCATCTAGGTAGTTGGCGCTGCCCTTCCAACTGGGCTGTCAGCGTATGCAGGCAGCGTCTGGAAAATAGCCGCAGCTGAAGCGACCACCGAAAGGCAACCGGTTGTATCGGTAAAGCCCGAACGGTGTGTTAATTACCAATAAGTTCGCAGACTCTTCATCTAACGGGATCTGCAGATACGCGTCCCGCAAATCTATTTTGAAAATCTCTGCCCGCCCGCTAGCTTCTGAAAAAGCTCTTCTGCTCTGGGGATGGGGAACTGCTCTACCACTGAGTTGCGCATTAACGGTGCTTTGATAATCTCCGCACATTCTAATTTTACCGTCTTTCTTTTTTACTATGACTACTGGAGTTGCCCATGCACTAGTACTGACGGGGGTCAAGACGTCCCAAATCTACTAACCTGTCGATTTCCTTTTTTACTTTATCTTTCACTTGCCAGGGGAACAGGTCGTGCTTTAAAAAATTTAGGGGTGGCATTCTTTCTTCAACTGCAAAATGCGCCTCAAAAAATTTGCATTTTCCCAATTGCTCCGAAAAAACTTCTGAATTCAAATCTATCACATTCTTTACCTCCTTGGGCAGGGCGCGTAGTCTGAATGACAAACGCGTCCTGAACCGTAAATCCAAAAATTGTGAAAACATCCATTCCTAGAATGTTAACCGCATCACGACTGTCCACAACCACCAGTGTTACTTGTCTTTCCATCGCTTTGTATTTCGCTAGCAGGCTTATCTTACCTTTCGTCTTGATTCTCTGTCTAGCATATCCATAAAAAACTGTGTTCAGCGAGGCGCAAGGCGGAGAACCCAGCTGCTCATAAGTAGTCATGCTTATTAGAGTTGCTGCTGCACCTGTATCCACCTGGAATAATACAGATTTACCACCTATTTCCAAGTTTACAAACAATTTACTTTTGTCATCACACTGCATAACTGAATAAATACAATCACCATCCCCTTCATCGATGCCTCTTTCTTGCCGCTGGCTTTCGGCATAACCGCTGCTGCGTCCTTCTCTGACGTGCCCGCTGCACCTCATCGATGTCCATTTCTTGTCGTGCTGTTTTCAGCAGAACCACTGTTGCACACTTCTCTAATATGCCCTTTCTTACCGCACTTGTAGCACTCCGCTCTGAGGAATCTGCAACCTTCCTGTCGTGACTAATAAAACACTGTCTACAAGACTTCAATAGCTTGCCTCTGCTGGTGAAGGACTTTCTTCTCCTGCTGCTTCCTGCTTCGTGGCTTGGCTACCCAATTTTCCTCCTGTTACACTCATTTTCCTCTACCTCTCTTGCTGCTCTATCGCCTAACGTCATCTGATGCGCCGTATGCTTCGTTACCTCATACGATGTTGCTATTTTAAGGCGTCTTCCAAAGACGGGTTTTTTAGTTGCAATAATGCCCACCGAACTTCTTTTTTCGGCGTATGCATTACCAACATTCCCGTATCAATGACTCCGCATACGATTTCTCTGTGTTGCATTCAAACGCACAACGCTTAGCCAAACCCTTCAACTCCGTCGCCCAATCGGCATGCGTTTGGCCTGGCTTCATTCTGGATGAATAAAACTTGTAGCGTGCCGCCACTAAATGCGTCTCCCTCGAAAATGAGCTAGCAGCCGCTGTTTAAGTATATCGTATGACACCTGCGAAATCTCTTCTTCCTTGCTTAACTTACGTAACAACCTATTTAACGGTGCGCCGAATTGTGGCCAGAAAAAATGCTCTTTTACGAGATTCCTCTTTAAATATCATAGCATACCAAATGTATGCTTCCAATCTGGCCACATATTCTTCGCAGGTTTCCTCTGCTGCATCGTAAGTTGCGAACGGCGGGGGCTGGGCTGCTCGGTCGTGAGGAAATTGCCGCTTGCTGCAATGTCTGCACCATCATCGCCATCTGCTGCTGCTGTTTGCTGCTGTAGACACGCCATCAGTTTGTGAAAATTGTTCCGCGTTCTATTCTCCTTTTACTCGTCGCCACTGTTATAACTCAAAAACACTCACTTTCCATAAGAATATTTATTTACAAAAATCTGGGCCAACTCGGCCGCTATGTACAGTTACCACCAAACTTCATATACAAAAAACAATATGCCATCTGGCTGAAACCACGCCGAGCGCTCTACTGCCGGTGATCCTCCGTCGGCGTCCTTTTATTTGGGCCAGCTTCCCGCGCAAGGCTTCCCGCGGCTTCCCCTGATTGGCCGGTTCACCAGTGCGCGGAGCCCAGGTAACAGGCGTGGCTGGTTTCTGAGCACACCCTTGGCGCGCTTGACGAAGCTCAGCGCGCCTGATGCCGACGCTCTGTGCTGCGCGCTGCCGGAGGCGGGAACATGCTGCCGGCGCTCTTTGCCGCGCAGTTAGCGCGGCAACTTTGAACTGCCGTCCGCATACTACACCTTCCACGTGGAGCAAGGTGCACACCACCTACAAAATAAACCAGATTACTCAGTAATATTGAGAGTTTCTATTATTTTCAATATAAATGTAACAAATATTGCATCCTCCGCAAAATCATCGTTCTCGCTTTTTAGAGATTCATTAGAATAAACAAAGTGTAGGTCAAAATATGCATATCATGAGAAATGTGTATATAGGCATTAAAGTAGATAAAATAGAAAAGAGACTGTTACGTGATGCACAATATAAGTCTTATACGAATAATTCAAGAATTCTCTGACATCCAAAAAATATTTTAGAAATATTAATTTTCGTGCTTAATCAGCTGAAATTACTTGCAAGAAATACGAACGTTGAACTTGAAATGCTGCTAGTATTCAACTCAGAGTTTCAGAAAGATTACATACTGAGAACGGACATTATTGATAGAAAACACTATTGAAATCGTCATTATATCCAAACGTTTTTTGATGCACTTGTACTCACATAATGTAAAACATAATGTAAAAAAATCTGTGATGTAAGTATTAGCGAAGTGAGGGGCAAACAAATATTTGCGTCCTTAAATAAAAAAAAATCATCAAAATGACGTTTATGTCATATTATTCTGTTGTCTTTACCTCTATCCGTACAAAAAGATCAAAGAAAAGTTTAGAATCATTTTCGAAGAAATCTTGTTTACATTTATTGCTTTATTTAACAGAAAATTACGCCAAAGCTATTCATATTTTGAAAAAATTGTACACAACCACATTTAAAGATATTATTTCGTAGAAATGATTTCGTTGATAATAAAACTCTCTAACTTCAATATTGTAGTTGTAGACGGACGCCGATTTTTTTTTACATTTTTGAAAATTCAGAGAATTTATTGAAAATTCAGAGAATTTATATGAAAATTAGACTTGCTCCATTTTCATGCACACACTTTCCGATTAAAAATTTCATCAGTTTTTAGATATCAAAGACTCACGAAACGTTGATTGTCACTATACGGTGGAGTTAGAGGAAATAATTTCTACAAAATACAATAAGAAAAATGCACTTTTTGGTATCGCTTACAATGCGAATATTTTTGCCGAAAAATCGTAGTTTTCTCGTGTCGGTATCATTACATTACTTATATACATTACATATGTACATAGAATGCGGGAAAAGAAAACACGTTTTAAGCACTCCACGAAACATGTTTGTGTTGTTTAAGTAGTTTGAATGTTTCAATATCAGTTTGTTTACAGTGTTTAAAATTCGAACAAATGTACCAAATAACGATGTCTATAATATTTTCTTTCCTAAACATACGTTGTCTGGCAATGGCTTTTTTTTATTTTTGCGAAAATATCAGAGCAAATTAAACACACAACAACATATACCCAAATCTTCCGAACGGTAGTAATGACTAAAGCACATGGTTTATTTCACGTATCAAACTCACCATGAAGGCAAATATCACACGGAGAGCCATTACTAGGGTATGTCCAAAGCGGGCACAATTAGAACTTGAATGGTCACCCACAGCAAACATCATTTATATTATCAGCAGCAACACGCACAAGAAATTGAAGAAATGTACGAAAAAAAGCCCCTCCGACTGTCACACCTCCGTAGCAGGAAATGACATTGGCAATCTCAGCAACGCTATTGGCAACAAATGACCCAATATGTTATTACCCTGGCGATGTAACATGAAAAATTGCTTTGTATCCATGTAGTGTTACGTAACATCCGAGGCAAACTAATGTCAGATAATGGACAGAAAAACGATGGAATCGAGAGCAAATAATCTATTACATAAAAAATGCTTAAAATGACATTAGAAAATATATTATTATTAAGTTTCCTTTGTATTTTAGATATGAACTCAGTGATGTGTAAGATATGTCTACCAGCAACTTTCAAAGATGTTTTCACTGTTTACATAAAATGTTTAGAAAAATGTGTAGCCTGCGATAACTGAATACAAAAGAGAATTACACAATTTTATTACGTAAAATTACAAATTTTGAAATATTCATTGGACATTAAAATGAAATTACAGACTGTCTCCATCATGAAATATGAATACTAGTTACAAACTAGTATGTATTGTACTAGTTACAAAACTTCCATTTACATGTGCATTTACTGTAAATCAGTATATTGTCCTAGAAAAAATAATCTTGAAAGAATTTGTCTTATTCTATAGTAAAATTTTGGGACTAACGCACAAATGCAACTCCCACGATCGTTCAGGCAACGAATTCTACAAGTATTGTTTTGCCATTTTTCTCTCGTCTGATGAATTTGAATGGCGTCTTTTACGATGCAGTTTTAATGACCTAAAAAAGAAATATTATTCGAGTAAGTCGACCAGGCTCCAATTTCTCCTTGCGGAGTGTAGTAAGGAGGGTCATTATTTTACGAGTCAAGTTCAGTTTTTGTTTATTCGATTAGAATACGGGAGAAGTAGTTCGTTGAGAAGACTAATGTGTAGGCTTTAAATTGTGGCGTGTCAGATAAACAGTTAAGTCCTTTTCTAAGCCCATGCAGATAATGAATGATGCAGGCAGCAAAACCTATTGAGAAATTGCACTGCTGCTTCGTGAACATCTCTATAACGAGAAAATAAAAATCTGATTTAATCTTCATATCGTTTTGTAGAAGTTAACCTTCCATCCCTCTCTTCCTGTTAGTGTGTAGCTTAAATAACTTAAATCCTATTTGCTTAATCCTATTAACTTAAATCCTACCTGACAAGCAATATCGAATGAAAACATCTCAACCTGTTCCTGTCAATATCCCTACAATTTTTTCTCTAGGAAACGTCAATGCCCACAGCAAAGCTGTCTCACTGTCAAGTAAATTTTCTCGAAACCTCAACCATTTTCCGTGAAAACTAGCCCAAAATTTCGCATTTTCAGAAACGCTTCAACGCCTTTTTCTCATAAATGGCTCCAAATTGATTTTTAAAACTTTTCGAAAGGATAATGCTAATTTCACGCTTTAATATGACGTAATGTTCGTATTCGGTCTTATTTGTTTTTTTCAAAGATCTCTCACACCGGTAATATCCACGTTTCCAACAATTTGTAAACACGATTGAATTTGTGATCGTAAGGGCTTCAAATAATTTCAAATGAAGTTTTTCGAATACACAGAAGATTCCTGTGAAAAAGAGCTTCAAATTTCGCATTTACAGTAGCGCTTAAACCGCATTCACTTAAAAACGGTTTTTAAATGAAAACAAATTTTTAAATGAAAATTGCCATTTAGGTGGTGGATTGTCTGTTCTTGAATATTTTTAAAATAATATTCTTTTCTACTATTAAGAAACAGAAAAATTAAGAAAATGTTAAAAAACGAAATTTCGGCGGCGATAGATGGCAGCTGGCAAGAGTATATGGCACGTCCTAATAGCTAGCCGAGACCGAAGGAAATAGAAAACTAATACGGGAAAGTCTGTGCCATTCGGTAGCATCACTAGTTTACTACTCGTGTTATTTTCTCATTCTCTAATATCCATTCACTTTATGGGTTGCTATTGTACGTTATTTCTCTATTTTTACTGTTAGATGATATTATTTTTGTTTGTATGCAGTCTTGTTTGAAAATCGTTCCAATAATGAAACAGACCTAATAAAATAATTTCATTTAATAATCTTTGAGGTCACGAGGTGTCGTTCACTTCCTCGTTATTCCACTGCGATAAGAAAATTACTAATTACTGAATCCACTACATGGATTCACATAAAAAGGAAAGGGTAAGTATTTCATGTTAGCGCCTACAACAAGAAAATGAATTGTAGAATTTGATTTGTAAGATTTATTCATTACTATTCACATGTATAACATTTCTTCCAATTTTTATTCTCTGTCCAATCTTGACCTCTTCCTGAAATATAAAGAACATACATTGCATTACAAATAGCATTCAATTGTTCACAATTAGTAATTTTAATCAAATAACAATTACAGTTATTGTAATTGTAGTACAAAACGTTATGACTTATTGCGTTAATTGTAATAAATAATATAGAATCAATTCCATGTGTTTCATGACGAAGTTTATAAAATCAAACATTCATCACACAAAAGTTCATCACGTCTGCTCTTCCATTGCTGTTAAATCCTCTGGTGTTCTTCCATCGGTGTTAAAATTTTCAATTTTTTCAAGTTTATAAGTGCAACTTGAAAAGGTTTGAAAATGTCTTCTCTATGCCTGCCAGTGATCTAAATTATCTCTCTACAGGGATCAGTGATATCTACTCACCTAGGAATTTTCCCTTCTTAGGATGCTGTGTTGAGTGCTGTGACTGTGTACCCGTCTGTACCATGATGACGCTTACAATTCATTTCTCTTTAAATGCATTGGGAAGTTAACGCAGCGGGGAGGGGTGCCTATAAGACGACGATACCATCTTACTTATTTTTATCCCCAGTCTCTAGAAGACCATGTCAAACTTGAAAAGCCCTCTGGGAAATTTGAGAAAAGGGTTGGAGAACAGGTGATTAACTTTGAACCCAACACAACAAAATACGAAGTCAAAGTGTTTTCCTTTAAGCACATTTCCAATATGTCTACATTGAAAGAAAACCAATAAAACCATCTCAAGGATGTCCAAACAAAAGGCTATTAATTACCTCGATGTTGTATTGCCTCACATGGAAATACTTTTTTAATTGAAGAGGATCCCAGAGGATACAACTTTCCACTGCGAATGTTAAATGCAATAGGTCTATATGATGGTTTATTTGATTTTGTACTATAAGTAGTAACATAAGTGATGGTGTGAAAAAATATGTTTTGTGATAATCATTTTGCTGGCCTACTCAGAATAGAAAATTACCACGAGTACTAGTGACTGACACCGGTTTCTAAGGATAAAGTGTTCTCAATGAATCTTCAGTCACCTTGCTTTAACAAGCCGCGTTGCCGTTGGGAGTAACATTCGGGTAAATGGGAGGAACATTTTTAATTTTTTTACTTTTTGAAATCTACTTTCACCCTTTGCTTACCCTTCGCGTTTGATTATTGTCTACAGTAGAAATCAGGAGGGGGGTGTTGGAAAATGAAATAGTTATTATTGACATAAAACTGTTGTTATTATATTAAAAATTGATATACTGAAGCAAGAAGCATGAAATAAAAAACCTATTATTATTCGACAATTGTTACTGTGTACCCGTGCATCTGATGTTCAAAATATGTGTTAAAAATATATTAATGTTAATAAGAAATATATTTATGTGGTATGTTCGTACGTGGTGACAGCTTCATCCAATCCTACTTCTTAAAATATGATAGATGGCTCACCTGCTCCAACGACGTGTGGGTCGCTCAACCCATTTGTGAGCCGAAGCCAGCAACTGCAGAATGGCCCCACACTTGTCCGGCACCTTGCTTTTCGGGTCCCTGGGCTGAACGTTTGGCCTGAAAGAAAAGAGGGGGAAACTAAATCTGACCGAAGCTTCCGATCGATTTCCTTAAATATTTGGTGATTGCAACTAATTGTTATTGAACATGAGTTCGTATACCATTTCGGGAAGGAGTGTTCTACATAGAAACAAAGAGCCAAATAATAGACCTGTAAACTTCCATGTGTAAAAGGCCAGGAAACGTCCGCGTCAGCCGTTTGCGTCGATTATTGTTATTAATGCCTTTTTTGTTAACGTTGTTATCTTGATAATATTATAATTGTCTTAAAATAATTTTAAGTTACATTCTATTTAATTCTTAATTATAATCTGTAAATATAATATGTACATTTTAGTATTCCACCACCAGGATGCATAAACTTACCTGCGGAAATAATAAATATCTATATCTAATTGCTCAATAATATTGAAAGACGCCATTTTAATTTGAGTCTGCAATGAAGAATGTTGCTGACATATAATGCGAGTATTCTGTTTTCGGCTTCCCCACCGCAGTACCCCTGAGGAGGCGGGAATTTATTTTCTACTTAGGTCTACAGTATGCTGCTTCCTTACAGCTTATGCAGCGAAGAGGGGGGGTTCATATCGAACTAAAACTAACTTAATGTTAGATTAATCTAATTAGTGAGCGCTTTGGCATACGTAACTTGAATCCCGGAAAATAATTTGTTGTTTTCTTAATAATGTTGACTTATGTAATGTATACTACAGTTTCTCAATTATTTTAGAGAATCTGGCAGTTTTGATGGAAGTAATGAGACAGTTTTCAATGATGATACTACGTTTTTAATTAGAAACAATATTAATACCAATAAAAACTTTTTCCATTTGTGTGTATTCAGTATATGAGGCTTCAATTTGTCTCAGGCCTCTTCCTCCTTCCTTACTGTACTTTACATTCGTTGGATTTCTTATTCCGTACGCATATAATTTCTCATCTACTTTTCGGTATGATTTATATCAAGTTTTAGTGCCGCAGTCTGGGAGAGAATTCCAGAGGCTCGCCGCTCTGAGCGGAAGTTTTCCCTGGTTATCTGATCAAAACACTCGAGTGCTGTAGCAGTGCCCTAACAAATGATCCATGGACCGCGCATGATCTATCCTTCCATTTCTTTGTCTGTCCTCACCCCTTACTTACACCACACTTACACTAACATGCACTACACTACCATGCATTTCGGGATACCGGTGGGAGCATAGAGCTTGTACCGGATGGGGCGATCACCCCGCTTTGGGCGATATCTGGTTTGGGAAACCCTCTTTACATCTTGAAGCCACAACCGCTGCACAATAAATTGCTGTGTGCACTTCTTCGAATGACGATCTTTTATGTAGATGCTGCGGCAGTACTGTTTCATTGAAGACGGTGATAGCTCTTGCCAATTCCTTCGAACAATTTTGTCTGGGAATGAGGTGGCGATTCAGTGGGTCAGTTCCTTCAAATTCCGCATGAGCGGCTGCAAATTCATTGCGAATCATCACTTCGTCACTACTATCATCTCGAATAATTTCTGACATGATTGTTCCCATTGTCATCCAGAGTTTGTTCAGCTGATATCTCCCACTGTCCTCAGAGTAGTGGATTCTGAAAAGACAAGCAATTTTCTCACTTCTTCCTTTAGTGCTCCCAGAACTGGTACAGAAAGAAGATTCTTCTGAACAATTGCTCGACGCGGTCTGCTATTCTTTGTTCACTAACTTCAGATCAGGGGAAACGGTGAAAGAATCTTTGATGTAATTTTGTCGGTATGCCGTAGTGTCAGTCTCCATTTTGGTAATGGTATAGTATTCACGCATGATGAATGTATTTTTTTCTGTAGTCCACTCATCCTTATGCGTGGCCTGCCTGCCGCAGTGGTCTCTGGAAGCAATAGATTGCGTCTCTGAGAAGCACATGCGCCAGGCGCAGCTGTAAGTGGAGATGGACGGGTGCTGCTATCTTCGGCTGTAGCATATTCGGGGTTATCCCCGATCAGGGCCCGCCTGTTCAGCTCCTGATCACCACCGGCTCGCATTCTATCACCTCCAGCGGTGGATCCGAAGGTGCCCTGGCGCTTCCCAGGCAGCGTCTTATTTTCCGAGGTCTTAAGACGCATATTCCGTGTCTCCATATTTCAATTGGTGTGTCATCGCCCTGTTTGCCGCCAGATTTTTTGACGTTGCCCGTCTCCCATGTGGCAAAGTTCTTAATTTCTCGGATGTTTTGGGAGACTTCTTCTTCTTCTTATTCTTTTCCCCTAAATCACGACTAAAGATGTTATGAGTCGGCTGAATATAAAATCTACTCCAGGTTGCAACCAGCTACCTAAGGAGCAGATCTAGGGACTGTCGGTGCCTCTACAATACTTTGCGCAAAATGTGGGCTGTTCCAAATAAAGCAATTTCTTGCACTTCCCAGTCTTTTGAATTACCTGGGAGTTTAGACAAGTTCTTACTCAAATTTTGCGGAACAAATCCCAGAGCTCCGATAACTATCGGGACGACCTGTGCTTTTACGCCCCACATTCGGCTGATCTCGATTTCCAAACTCTTGTATTTAAGACGTTTCTCTGCCTCCTTGGTAACGACGTTTTGATCGCAAGGTACAGCAACATCGACAAGTAAACACGATTTTTTCTCCAAATCCCGGATAACTATATCCGGTTTGTTTGCCGCTATCGTGCGATCAGTTTGAATTTGTTGGTCGTACAATATCGTACACAATCCAACAGACGTCACCGGTTTCGGTGAGTGTTCGTACCACTTGGGGCATGTGTTTGGAACTTCGAGGGCGGTACAGATCTGCCAGTGGAGGTAGCTACACACCCTGTCGTGTCTTTTCAAGTATTCGGTCTTTGCTAGGATTGGACAAGCTGAGACAATATGATCAATGGTTTCTACTTGTTCCTGGCAAATGCGGCATTTATCATCTTGGGAAATTTTGAGAACCGCTTTATCATAATGTCGTGTTCTCAAGGCCTGATCTTGGGCAGCTATTACAAGTGCTTCCGATTCTGGCTTCATTCTTCCCCTTTTAAGCCACATAAATGATTGATCTTTATTGATCTGCACCTTGTCCATTCTTTTTAGATATTGTCCGTGGAGTGGTTTGTCTCTCCACGATTTCTTTAACATTTTTTGTGTCTCACATTTCATGTTAAGTAGCATCAGAAGTTCAGTGTCTCTGTCATTCTGACGTGTCTTGCATAGTCTTCTTCGCAATGCTTCTTGCTACACTAACAATGCCTCTGTTTCCCATTCTTCGGTCAGATTTCATGACCTGCCTCATTAGAGGGTCATCTTGATGGCTGACTACATACTTTCCCATCCCGGTTATTGCATTGTGCCAGGAGGCTTCAATTTGTCTGAGGCCTCTTCCTCCTTCCTTACGTGACACATAAAGTCTATGTACATCAGCTCGAGGGTGGGCAACATGATGCATTGTAAGCAGTTTTCTGGTTTTTCGATCCATGATGCGAATTTCCTGCTCAGTCCAGTCTACTAGTCCGAAACTGTATTCGGCTACAGGCACCGCCAAACTACCTATTGCTGATATTTTATTCCTTGAGTTCAGAGCGGACTGCAGGACAAGTCTCACTCTTCTATAATACTCCCTGCGAATTCTCTCTTTCATTGTGTCGTTCGAGATGGTCTCACATTCTTCAATGCCCAGATATTTGTAAGTTTTACCTGGCTCAAGATCTTGAATCACAGTGTGTCTATCAACTTCAATGTTCTCTGACGTTGTCATTTTGCCTCTTTTTAAATTGATTTTTGCACACTTGTCAAGACCAAACTTCATGCAGATGTCATTGCTAAAGTCATTCACGACAGACAGCATTTGGGAGAGAATCGCTTCATTCTTAGCAAACACTTTCAGATCATCCATGTAAAATAAATGTGATACAGGCCTTTCATCACCATGGAGCTTGTAACCAAAGTCAGTGTGCGACAACTGTCTCGATAGTGGGATCAAACTAATGCAAAACAGCAGAGGGGATAGTGAATCTCCTTGAAAAATTCCCCTGTTAATCTGAATACTTCTGGTTTCTACTACTCCCTTTCCGCTGTGGATTAGTAACCTGGTGCTCCACGACTTCATACTAGCCTTGCAAAACTCAACAAGTCTAGGATGAAATCGATAGATCTCCAGGGTCTTCAAAATCCAATCGTGTGGTACACTATCAAAGGCCTTCTGGTAGTCAATCCAAGCCATGCTCAAATTACGTTTTCGTTTCTTTACATCATTCAAAATTATTTTATAGGCATGATTCTTCTCTAGGTGCTTATACATTTTGTCAGCTATGGCTGCAGTTATAAGTTTGTACATTACTGGCAGGCAAGTAATTGGCCTGTAGTTCTTCGCCAAAGAGCTGTCTCCTGCTTTGGGTAGCAAATACGTGATGCCGCGAGTGAGCCATTCGGGGAGTTCCTTAGGGTTTTCTAAAATTTTATTAACAGCCTTTGCTAGATGAGAATGTATTGCTGTTAATTTCTTAATCCAATAAATCTGGATCTTATCAACCCCAGGGGATTTCCAGTTTCCCATGTTCTTAATTGTTTGGCATAGGTCCTCTTTCGAGAATCCTTGAACATGTTCCACTGTTTCCACGAGTCCATTGGCAGCATCAACTTCAGATTGGAGCCAAGATGCGTCTTTGTTGTAGGATCTGGTTTCCTCCCAGATTCCTGCCCAAAATGTTTCGACGTCATCTTTTGAAGGAGGGGCAGCATTGCCATTCGGTTTTTGAGTCAGACTGCGATAGAATCTCTTCGCGTCTGTTTCAAACAACCGGTTCTGTACACGGAAATCTATTCTACGTTTGTACCGTCTTATTCGTTGAGCCCATGCTTGGATTTTCTCTTTTAGCTTTTCAGCTACCATTAGCCTTGTTGTGTCATTGTCAATTAGGTATTTTTGTTCAACATGGAGTATTTTTCGTTGAACTTTATACGTGTGGTTTGACTTAGAAGATGCCTCGGCTAGGAGTGATATTTCACGCCGTGTGTCGGCTATCCGTTTCATAATTCTTTTCATCCATGGAGGTACGGAGCTTTTTACTCTGTCTGGCTCGGTGTTCTTGGCTGGCCCCAAGATTATCTGAGATACTAGATATCCAGTTGCATACACGATGTGATTGATTTCAGTAATATCTAGATCTCTACTTGAGGTCTGTACAACCTCATTTAAGACAGAATTCGCTGTTTCTATCACTCTCTTAGCTTTAGCATTTTCGTAAATTCTCCTCAACGGTGCACGAGATTCGAATGGAAGTAGACGAACTCGTTCTATCTCGCGTCGGAGGAGGTCCCGCATCATGTCCTTATCGTGTGACTCATGGCCAGATGAATTTTCACCACTGACGGATGTTTCATTTGGAAGAGATGAACCTTGAAGGGATCATCGTTTTCAGGGATATTAGATGGTTCTAAATGTTCGTCATGTGGATAGTTTGATCGATGAACATACTCCGCGTTTCTCTGGATGTCTGCAAGTTGTTCTGCTGTGAATTTTCCACTGCTGAGTATGTATCGTCGTTGACTGGCAAGCTTCTTTGAGTCTAGGGTAGGTCTCATATCTGGGTTCCGCTCTCTCCATATCTTGAAAACTTCTATTTCTGAGCCCCCATTTTTCGCTTTTGCATAGTAAAAGCACCACATCACCTCCTTTAATTCATCCCGGGTCCATCTCTGACGATGGCTTCGAGCTACTGCCGGCTCTGGGTCCCTGGGACTAACATCCGTGGGATGGCCAGATGTCGACAAGGTGACATTAGCTCGGTTTCTGAGCAGGTATGGGACATTGGTAGAACAAGGCACGTTAAGGTTCATTACATTGCTTGTTCTATCCATTTTGCTCATTGGTTTCAATTGAAGATTCGCAGGACGCAAGTTCGAGTTCACAGATCACACTTAACCTTCGGGTTGTTTCCTGCCATCCGTTACTGCGACCCACAGTGGCCTCGGGGCATCCCCCCGCAGGGCCCAGCAAGGGGTCCCTCCGATCGCCAGTCGGCATTACTAAACCCTACGGGATTTTCACTGACTGCTGAAGGCAGCCTCCTTCGCTGGCTAATGCAAGGTTCGGGCCTCCACTCTAATCAGTGGCCTGGTGTGCCAACCCAGTTTCTCTCCTGTACCCTCCATGGGCCGACAACAGGAAGTCCAAAGGTTCATGACCCTTCCCTCTCTACTTACTTCCCACTCTCCTCAAAATGGAGTACTTCTTCGTCTGACCCCTCACCTTCAACCTATTCAGCAAGGGAGGCCCTACCAGTAGCTAGGCTACCACTGACATAGCTCTCAGGCTCATGGGGGTACTCAAGCTCCACCACCAACTGCAAGGTCGTGTACTCCCTAGGTGGAGTTGTTGTTATTATAAATATTATTTTATTATTATTAGTAGTTGTAGTATTATTAATATTATTATATGTATCCGATAAAATATTTAACCAATTTTTCGGTGTCAAAGTCACACGAAACGTTGCTACTGACAACACAACGAATTACAGGCAGTAATTAACTATAAATATAAATAAGAATATGCACAAATGATTACAATGAGAAGATTTCTGCCCAAAAGTGCCGTTTTTTCGTGGCATAATATTTGACTTATATACTTTATGCATGTATGTAGAATGCGGAAAAGTGAAAGTTTTAAGCGCTCCGTGAAACATGATAGTGCTGTTTAATTACTTTGAATATTTAATCTCGGTGAGTTTACATTTTAAATTCAAAGATGAGTACCAAATTACAATGTAATTGTGGTATATTTTCCTAAATACGTCATCTGGCAATAATTTTTTTTTTCAAAAAATACTAGAGCAGTATAAACACCTCATGGTAACAATATTGCCCAAATATTCTAAAGGGTAGTAAATACTGAAGCAAAAGGTTTCTTTCTCTTATCAAACTCACCATGACAGCAATATCGCCCGAAGAAACATTATAAGTTATGTCACAAGGCGAGTACAAACAGAATCTGAATTGGCACACACAGTGCACGCCATTTGTATTAGCAGAAACAGATGCAAGGAACTACAGATAGTTCGAGAAAAAATTCCCTCCGTCAGCAAATGACATGGGCGCTAACAAGCAAGACTACTGACAGGAAATTACCCAATTCGTCCAATAGTGGAAAATTAGAGGTTTTGAAATAATTTTGATATTGGTTCCTATATGTTTTTAGGGTCACTGAACACAAATATTAGGTTGCCAACAACGTTTTTCCCGGAAATACGTTTTTAAGCACAGCATGTGTAAAAATCACACCTTTTTTCAGTTTTTTCAAAATAACTTAAAATCATCCATTTTTATTAATTAATGGTTCTTTAAGAAAAAAAGACGAAACAATTACCTAATTTAATAACCTTAACTTTTCCTTCAATTAACGGTTTAGCCGTGAGAACAGCGATATAAGCGAAACTCTTTGAAAAAACGAGAATTATCTCACTTTATCTAAACATAACTAACATAAAACTATCAATTTTCATCAGAATTAATCTATATGAAATGAAAGATGGTAACATTTTTTACATTTTTTCTGTACACGATTTTCTTTTAGGATTATGTTATCCCCGGTAGTGTGCAAGATATGTCTGGATGTTACTGCGAAAAAATGCTCTCCGCTTAACCTCCTCACTCAGGAACTCTTTAATATTCGTCCGACAAAGTTGTGTAAAATAAATATGGCGCCTTGTGAATAAGTTTACATTTTAATTAGAGAAAGTAAAGTAGGTCATCATTGACGTGAAAAAGAAAATTATATTTTGAATGACGATCGTGTCTTCATCGACGGGTAAGTTTGGAAGACCCTGGTTTTTTAGACTTCTGATTACATAGAAAATAATGGGAATTAGCGGGTTTTATTTCCATAACTCTTGTATATTATGTTTTTTCTAATAATGGTATTATGTAAGATCTGAAACAATATCCAGTCCTCATCCAATGGTTAGTCAAGTCTGATGTCTTCATCTTGTTGTCCTTGTTCCAGCTCGTTACTCGCCTTTCAGATCACTATCAGAAACAACTGTCATATTGCAATACTTTTTCACGGTTGAGTTTACGAGTTTGATCATTTTTTCCCTGCCTTCATACAGTATTTTTTTGTAGTTTTTGGAGCTCTTGCAGGAATAAAATATCAATAAAACTAGTAGACTGATGGTACTAACAAGTTGTAAACAAGGAGCCACGCAACACTTTTCGCGATTGAGACACAAGTAAAGATCATTTATCCGAGCCTTCTTGCAGTCACGTTTATTTTGCAGTTTTTGTAGTTCTTGCAGAATCAAATTTCAATAAAACTGGTAGGGCAAGTGGTACTAACCAGTTTTAGTCAAGACGCAAAGCCATTTTTCGTACTTTTCCCTCTCTCTTCTTCTGGATTTTTCTCTACATTAGCCGTTGCTGACCTGATAATAAACGCTTAAAGTGTTGCTGTGATGGAACTGCAGATGGAGGTAGTGCAACAATGTTTGTCTTGTATCTGAAGGCAGATATAGAAGACATATCAACTGGGTGAGTAATGGAACGTTCTTTCCATTGAAGCCGAATAGTGAAACCCGAAAAATTTCACCAACTTCAGCAACCATATGAATGCAGAACTCGAATAATTTTATGTTCGGCAAGATTAGTGTTCTTGGGCTGTCAGAAATTCATTATTCCGTGCTTGGCCAAGGCCGAGGTTTCGCAACCACTAATTGCTTGTAAGAAAACAAAGTTATCTGTAATTGTTTCACTTGTTGCAGCAATCGGGAAAATGTGGATGAAGAAACTTTGTCTTTCTCCTGTTTAGAAAATTACACAATTCGCATGCTTGCAGAGAGCTCTTAATATTATCAGCAGATCTATTACATCCTCACCAACTTCAATCACGGTGTTATTTTTTGGGGTGTAATGATAAAACTGTGTCAATTATCGGGGTGTCAGCGTTTTCCTTCACTTGTTTGAATGCTATTCCTGCTAATTAAACTTTGCAATCAACATTACAATTAACTATCTTTTATTATTCGTATTAGCAAGAACATTTTCTTTGGACGTCATATGAATCATTATGTCGTCTAACATTATGTAGCATGATTTTGTTAGACTTGTTACTTCGTTTAGCGTGCGTAGTAGAGCTCTGAGTCGTTTTCACTTTTTTACAAAACACGGCTTCCGAGTTCTCTTTTCTTCTTGATTTAATACTTCTTCCATTGAATGTTTAATTTGCCCAGAATATATAGTTTGATTGCTGTTATTAGTAACATAACTTAAAATATTTTGATATAGAAAAAGCGAAAAATACCCCTAACAATTTATTAGTATTTTTCTCCTTAATTTAATTACGAGTTTCCGTATTCGTGGACGTCACTATATCACTAATTTCTCTCAATTCATTGTTGCCATGACCTTCCAGTACCAATACATCATATTAATAAAATATAATGCTTAACGGAAATATGGGACAGGTAACACTTTCTTGTAAATATTTTAACGGTGATGATAATAAAAATGAACAGTACAATTTGTTTAGTAAGATTTATTAATTAATATAACAGGTATTTTTCTTCTAATGTTTCTTCTCTGCCAATTTTGACACATTCTGGAACATTAGAATACATCTATTATAATATAAGTAACATTCGTTAATTTACTACAAGTATTTTTAATTAAGTAATAATTACAGTTTTTGTAGTTATAGTAGAGAACGATAAAAATTATTGCGGTAAGTTATAGTAAATAATATAGAACTAATTGCAGGGGCTTTATGAAAAAGCTTATAAAATCAAACATACATCGCACGAACGATCATCACATCACATAAAACGTTGGTGTTAAAATGTTCAACCTTAAAATTAAGAAATTCAAGTTGAAAAACTGAATAGATTCGTCTTTCGGGGAGAAAAGGTTTAAAAATATATTTTCCGTGACTGCAAGTGATCTAAATCATCTCTCTATATTATACATAGGGCTCAGTGGCACTCACTCATTAAGGAATTTTTCCCTCTGCGGTAGGATGCTGTGTGAAATGCCTTAACTGTGTACCAATCTCTATTGTTAGCGTGGGGACTCTCAGGGTTCATTTCCTTTCAACCTTCATTGGGAAGTTAACGCACGGTAGGAGTACCTAAAATCGGATCTATAAGGCGACCATAACGTCTTATTTATTTCTATCGTCAGCCTCTAGACAGTCATTTCGAACTTAAAAGGCCCAGTGGACAGCGAATGGTACGAGAGCTGAGGTTTCACCCAATAACATATTCATCCAATGCGTTTTTCCTGAAACACATTCCCGACATACCTACATTGAAAAATATCCAACAATACCATCTCATGAAAAAATACCATCTCAAGCAAAACATTGTTGACCTCTATTCGTCATTTGTTTGACTGTTCTATTAGACATCTACCACGCATGGAAAACCCACATTCTCCCTGCCTTAAATCTAGCTTACACTGCCCTCCGAACATGTTATCCTGTAATGAATATCAGGAGTAACTATGTACCGGGGTATCTGATATTTAAAAATAACGTTGATGCGTTCCATGTATGTGATGTATTAATTTCAGTCAAGCCTGGTGCTAAAAATATGATGGATGGCTCACTTGTCGCGGCGTCGTCTACGTCGCTCAACGGCCGAAGCCACCCGGCATCTTCTGCGCCATCTGGCTCCCCATCTGGGCCATCGCCCGGCCCATATGGCCCATCTGGCTTCCCATCTGGCCCATGGGACCCGGCATCTGGCCCGCCATCTTACCAGCCTGATCAAACGGGTTCCCAAATCCCTGAGCTGAACGTTTGACCTGAAAGGAAAGCGGTGGAAATCAAATCTGGCTGAAGCTTCCAATCAAATTCCTTAAACACTTGGTGATCGCAAATAATTGAAATTGAACACATGTTCGTGTACAATTTTTGGTGACGCATATAATTCGAAACAAAGAGCGAAATAAAAGAACTGTAACTGCTGAAAAATATCAATAGCTCCATTTTAATTCTATTCTACAATCGAAGAAAAACGGTGAAATATAATGCGAGTTTTGCCTTAAAAAATATAAAATACAGTGATTCCAAATTAATTTAGAGAATCCAACAGATAGTTTTGATGAGTAACGAGATCGTTTTAATTGATGTTAATACATTTTAATTAGAAATATTAAAATGAATAAAAACCTTTTTCCAATTATTGTGTAAATCGAAATCGGCACCCGATCTCCCGTTCAACAGGGAGAACAACACGGACATCTTCCGTGATACCACATTTACTAGGATAAGATGCACTGTAGTTTCATATGATTACATGAAAAATGGGACATTAATTATTATCGCATTATTATAACTTCTTTACACAAGTGTAAAACTTCGATAATGGGTTATGTCCTAATATTGCATTGCTCACGATGAAAAATTGTGTAATTAAAGTGATGTACAGCATAGGCAAGACAAGATATTTTACGAGACAAGTACAAATGTTAAAGAATACTAATGACTTGCAATTGAAACATGAAAAGGCACTCACGAGAATACTGGCTCCTTCCACGTGGAGCAAGGTGCACACCACCTACAAAATAAACCAGATTACTCAGTAATATTGAGAGTTTCTATTATTTTCAATATAAATGTAACAAAAATTGCATCCTCCGCAAATCATCGTTCTCGCTTTTTAGAGATTCATTAGAATAAACGAAGTGTAGGTCAAAATATGCATATCATGAGAAATGTGTATTAGGCATTAAAGTAGATAAAATAGAAAAGAGACTGTTACGTGATGCACAATATAAGTCTTATACGAAAAATTCAAGAATTGTCTGACATCCAAAAAAATATTTTAGAAATGTTAATTTTCGTGCTTAATCAGCTGAAATTATTTGCAGAAATACGAACGTTGAACTTGAAATGCTGCTAGTATTCAACTCAGAGTTTCAGAACGATTACTTATTGAGAACGTACATTATTGATAGAAAACAGTATTGAAATCGTCGTTATATCCAAACGTTTTTGATGCACTTGTACTCACATATTGTAAAAACATAATGTAAAAAAATCTGTGATGTAAGTATTAGCGAAGTGAGGGTAAACAAATATTTGCGTCCTTAAATAAAAATACATCAAAATGCCATTTTGTCATGACAAAATGCCATTTTGATGTATTTTTATTTGCATTTTCTTAAATGCATTTTTTTCTGTCTTTACCTCAATTCGTACAAAAAGGTCACAGAAAAATCTGGAATCATTTTCGAAGAAATCTTGTTTTTATTTTTTGCTTTATTTCAGACAAAATTGCACGAAAACTATTCATATTTTGTAAGAATTGTACATAACCACATTTAAAGATTTAACTTCTTGAAAATTGAAAATTCGGAGAATTTTTGTGTCAGATTAGCATACGTATCAGATTAGAAATTTAATCAGTTTTTCGATATTAAGGACTCACGAAGCGTTGATTGTCACTATACAGTGAGTTATAGGAATTAATTTCTACAAATACAACAAGATAGATGCGGTTTTTGGTATCGCTAACAATGAGAATACATTTGCCTATAAAGCCGTAGTTTTCTCGTGTCGGCATCTGTACATTACTTAAATACATTACGTATGTACATAAATGTCGGAAAGTAAACGCGTTTTAAGTGCTCCACGAAACATGTTTGTGTTGTTTAAGTAGTTTGAATCTTTCAGTCTCGGTATGTTTACATTTTAAATTCGAAGGTTAGTACCAAATATGATGTCTATAATATATATTTTCCTAAACATACGTCGCCTACCAATGTTTTTTATTCCAAAAATACCAGAGCAAATTAAACACATAATAATAATAATAATAATAATAATAATATCCAAATCTTCGGAACGGTAGTAAAGACTAAAGTAGAAGGTTTGTTTCACGTATCAAACTTACCATGAACGCGAATATCACACGGAGAGCCATTACTAAGGTATGTCAGAAGGCAGGCACAATTAGAGAGAATCTGAATGTGCACCCACTGCTAACACCATTTATATTATCAACAGAAACACGCACAAGAAGTTGAGGAAATGTACGAAAAAAGCCCCTCCGTCTGTCACACCTCCGTAGTAGCAAATGACATTGGCACTCCCAGCAAGGCTATTGGCAGCAAATGACCCTATACTTTATTATCATGGCGATGTTACATGAAAAATAGCTTTCTATCGGTGTAGTGTTACGCAATATCCTCGGCAAACTAATGTCAGATAATGGACAGAAAAACGACGGAATCGAGAGCAAATAACCTATTACATAAAAAATGCTTAAAATGACATTAGAAAATGTATTGTTATAAAGTTTCCTTTGTATTTAGATATGAACTTAGTGTTGTGTAAGATATATCTACTAGCAACGTTTAAAGATATTTTTACTATTTACTTAATATTGTTAAAAAAATGTGTAGCCTGTGATAACTAAATACAAGAGAGTGTTACACAAATTGTATTACGTAAAACTACAAATTTTGAAATATTCTTTGGACATAAAAAATGAAATTACATACAGTCTCCATGAA
Organism: Acheta domesticus; assembly: GCA_031308135.1. Taxonomy (NCBI): domain Eukaryota; kingdom Metazoa; phylum Arthropoda; class Insecta; order Orthoptera; family Gryllidae; genus Acheta; species Acheta domesticus. Next base: position 28,296 of record JAHLJT010002254.1, read on the forward strand.
ATATGGATACTAGTTACAAACTAGTATGCATATTACTACACTGTCAGAAATTTCCGCATTACTTTTAATGTAAAAGTACATTAAAGTAATTATTATGTACGTAAATGAAATTTAATGTACACGTACAGTAACTTTAATGTACGTGTGCATTAAATGTACGTGTACAATTACATTTACTGTATGCGTGTACATTAATTTACGGTACATGTAAATTAAATTTAATTTACGTAGATGATATTTACTTTAATGTACTTTACATTGGAAATACTGTAGTGTGCATGAAATTTACTGTACATGTACTAACTTCAATATTTAAAATTTCTTCAAGAATTGTCACCCCAATCGGTATTCAAACCCTTGTTCTAATTTTATTATAAAGATTTTTACAATTTAATTTGTTACCACTTTGAATGTAAATACGAATTTTAAAAATTTAAATTTTTTGTATATATGTTGAAAATATATTTTAAATTTATTATACGTAGTTCAAATAGCGGAAGGAAATATTTCTTAATTTTTAAACAGTATCTTTGTTCCATACATTCCATAATTATTTATCAAATCTCCGTGTATATTAATTTAAACATTAAATTTACTATCGAATTATATTAATCTCTCTTCATTGTAGGCAAAGGTATATCAAGTTTCATGTACTGATGTATATTAAACCTACATTGATTTTAATTTAAACATTAAATTTAATGTATAACACATTAATCTCGGTTTAATGTACAAGGCACATTTCGTTTAATGTAGCCCTACATTAAATCTACATTGATTTTAGTTTTAACATTAAATTTAATGCACAAACACATTAATATCGTTTTAACGTACACGGTACATTATAATTAATGTACTGCAGTAGATTAAATATTCATTGATTTTAATTTACACATATTCAATGTACATGTACATTAATATCGGTTTAATGTACACGGTACCTTAAATGTAATGTGAAATAGTGGATTAAACTACATTAAATTTAATGTAATTTCTGACAGTGTAGTTACAAAACATCTATTTACGTGTGTATGTACTGCATATTGATATATTGCCCTAGAAAAAGTGATCTTAAAGGATTTTCTTACTCTGTAGTACAAATACGCGCAAATACAACCCCAAGACCGTTCAGGCAATGAATTCTACAAGTATTGTTTGCCCATTTTTCTCTCGTCTGATGAATTTGAATGGCGGTTTTTAAGATAAGTAAAGAAAAAGACACGGTGGAGCACACCATGTTTTCATGCTTTCGGTGGGAGAGAGCGAAGTAGCGTTGTCTGGCAAATGAGAGAGGCAATGGGCGCTGATACCATGGTCGATGGCATGCTTCAAAAACAAGAAAACCTGGAAAGTAGTACAGCATTTCTCGAAATGCATTTTGCCAGAAAAAGAAAAGCACGCAGGCAGATTCAATAATGTGACAAGCAGTACAAAATGGCTCGGATGCGAACACTCTCGAACCCCTAATCACCGCGGTGGACGGGGGACGTAGAGAGTCAAGACTGTAGGAGAAGAAAAGACAGCCCACTGCCTCCGAAGAGATGCCAGAGCGGCGGTTCCGAAGGCAGTAAGGCTGGCGGTTCGATATGGCCTCTTGTTTGGTTAGCTAAGGCGCCGACTACGCCAAAAAAGATGCAGTTTTAATGATTTAAGAAAGAAATATTTTGAATGACGTGTCATGCTGTGGAAACAATTTGTGAGCAATATTCCTCAATTTTTGTAAATACACTCATCGTCATAAAAAAAGCTGCACCCATAAGGACGAGGCGGATTGCGATCATTGTTGACAGGTAGGTAAGAGTACCACACATACGAAATTATTACACTTTCACGTTTGTAAGACTAACATTTAATGCGCTACAGTCCAAAGACGTGTGATGAGCAATATTAAAATAAATAAAAGAAAGCACAGAAGTCCAACTGCAACTTTCACCACATGGCCCCAGCCCACCATACCTAGCGAGTACCTAGCGGGAAACACATCCGCATTTAGATGGAAAATAGCTCTAAGGAAATCAAGTTTACAACTACTTACATGACTTTCCCTAGAGTACTATGAAAATACGAAAACCACGGACATATATATATACGAGACGCACGGAACGACAGGGCAGTTCCCGAGACATCTTTGCCGCCACGACACATCTGTGTCACCACGAGCCTTCGCTACACCGACAGTCACTACGCCACATCGCTACAGGATGAACCAGGGAGCCGCAACACCGGTGCTGGGAGAGATTGGTGCACCGGTAAGCGGCTGACATCACGAGCGCTTCTCGACTTCCCTTCCTCCTCAATCTTCCCTCTCTCTCTCTCTCTCTTACCTTCACTCATCCCCCTCTAGATAATGTATGGTGACGGATCGAGTTCAATTAAATCTACGCAGTAATAAGCATAATTGTAATCATTTTCCCTTCACTCTTCTTCCCGACCACTCAGATTAATTAACGTGAAAGATCTGCGTGAATTACGCTTGAAACTAGCATTCGCGTAGGAGGGACATCACAGACGGTACTGTTACTATGGTGTGAGGCCGCCATATTGGCGAACACATGTGTCCAGACATCGCAGCATGGAGTTGAAAAGGTCTCAAATGGAGACCTGTGCAAGTCAATCCCATGCAATTTACACCTGAGCGCGTAGTTATTGCAGATTGGTGGGTAGAGTTGGGGTCCTGATCGCACGCTCCACAGCACCCCAAACATTCTCGATCGGGAGAGGTCTGGCGATGCGGCTGGCCATGGCAGATTATCCACGGCTGTAAGGCAAGTTTGGAACGTGCCTGCGGTATGTAGAAATGCGTTGTCTTGTTGAAATAAGGCATGGGCGTGGGCGTTCGCGAACAGCAGAGCCAGCGATTGCAGGATCTCCTAAACGTACCATGCAGCTGTCACGGTGCCCCTAGGAACACTAACAGTGAACGGGCACCATAGGATATCGCGCCCCACACCATCATACCAGGCTGGTGGGACATGTGATGGGATACCACAAACAGCTAGTCGTGGCGCTACCCACTGCACCTCCAGACACAGATCCAGTGGTCGTCGCCATCAAGGCAGAAGCGGGACTCTGTCGCTGAAGATGACCCGCTTCCAGTGTGCATGGCCGTTGGTCCCTACACCATGCGAGTCTGTAGCGACGATGATGGGGTGGAGTGGCAGGCGTCGTAACGGTCGGTGTGCGGCGAGCCCTACGTTGTGCAACCGCTTCCAATGGTACTGCAACTTACAGGATATGACAGTGCAGGCTGCACAGCCCCCTGAATAGCACCTATCGGTCCGTTGGATCTGTTCGCGCGGATCTGTGGTGAACAATCCGTCGGTCCTCCCTCCTCGTGGTGCGTGGCGGCCGTCCAGATCCTGCGTGACATGTGTGCGTTACTCCTCAACCCATTGCCACCAACAGCGGGCGAAGGTATGACCGGTGTGGCGCGCAATACGGCGTCAACCAGCCTCCCGCAGACCCACGATGCGGCAACACGTTGTTGGTTCATGCTACATCCCCGTATCCTTTTGGGATGATTTTGGGGCAACACGTGATTGACAAGTGAATACCACGTGTTGATACCTACGTGTCATGGAGGGACCTCTCCCCTCGTGAACTCTTCCATAATGAAGAGGAGATTCAAATTGTCAAAGTGGATTTTGTTGCGATTAAATGAGTAAACGACCAATTCTCTTTGCGGAGTGCAGCGAGGAGGGTCCTTATTTTAAAAGAGTCAACTCCAGTTTTTTTTGTTTGAGTCGAGTAATAGAGAACACCAATGTGTAGGTTTTAACTTGTGGCGTGTCAGAGAAACAGTACAATATTTTTCTAAGCCCATGCAGATATAAATATTAAATGAATATTTGCAGCCGTCCCGTCTCCTCACTACCTACACCTTTAGGCTATTGACATGACCTGGGTAACCTGACGGATGGTATCAGTTTCCCGCCGGACTGCTCTCTGTGAATTTCAGAGCATTCCGAAGAACCTTCTTCACCGAATCCTGCCCACAGGTTCACGCGTCAGGACCCCGACTGATGAGTTTCTGTGCAAGTCACGGCGACCAGAAGACTTCTTAAACCAAAAATTAATTAGTTTTCAATACTCAGAGGACCAAATCGACCAGCTGGAAATCTCTCTTCTGAAAGCTCATTTTTTATATAAATGACTAGACTTTTCAAAATAATTTTGACTAATTAAACCACATTATACAATATCAGTGTGCTTTTTAGCATCGCCTACTCGCCCGGATTTATTCCAATCCTCCGGATAGCCACGCTTCTCAGTTGCCATTTCGCTTGCTGGCCGCTTGCTCTCCATTGGTTGGTTCCCTCCGCTGGTTCGCCGCCCCGATAAAACTGGGGCTGTCTCTTCGCGCTTTTGTCTGGGCGCGTTATTTGAGACGCGGCATATCGTCGCAACGCAAAGTTTGAACATTTATTGCTCGTATTTCCCTTCTCCATGAATTCCGGTAATAATTCGGTAGGTAGGTTTAAAAGATGCGCTTAGATGAAACCAACAAAATTATTCCGAACGGAATACAAGCCTACAGTGGAAGTTGTATTTTGTTTATCCTGGTAGGGATACATCGTTCCCTACCGTCCGTTTATACTGCAACGGGCGCCAGTGTAGTAGAGCATGATCGCGGTTCCTCGCGTGGTGGAGGGAAGTGAGGTGCAGGGCGACAAACCAGATAAAGAATAATTTGCCGTAATTGGGCAATAAAACAAAAATAAACATTTACTCCCGACCTACGATCGGGGAAGTTACAACAAAAGTCCCATGAGGTGGGATTACACCCTACCTAGTGAGCTCGGTAAAATATGATCTAAAATAATATTATTAATAAAAAACAACCAAAGACAACTACGTTACAATAAAAATGCCATGGCGCGGCACCGCTTAACTTAAAAAAAAGAAAAACACATGAGGATTGTTGATATTGTTCTCCGCCTCGTTTCGAGGGGAACGCCCCAAAGCGCGGGCGAACGGTAGGAGCTTAACTATTTGTGTAGGCGTGTGCCGGAGGGGCACGACGCGGTCGATAGCCTCGGCGTCTGCGGCGATTGTAGCACGCGGCGAGCCGCAGTGTTGTAAAGGCAGGCGCCTCCAGGAACCGCTGGGTGAGCAGCTGACAGCGGGTGAACACAGGCTGTGACGGCGAGGGTGCGGAGGTGCCCCCCTCCACTTTCACGAGGGCGCTGTTACGAGTCAGGAGTCGCCCTTGATCACGGCTCGGACGCGCGGCGCGGGAGTACTTAATCGCGAGCGCGGATCGGAAGCCGGATCACGGTATTCGTGATCGTACACTCGCATTTGGCAACGAGTTAATAGTTCATCGAACACACGAAAATGAAATCGGTTCGGTGACCGGTGCCTTCGGACATTATTCGCTCATAGAGTGAATGGAAAGTCTCTGCAGTGTGAATATGGCAGACAAATCTTGTCGCACGGCCTCGCGGTCGGGAAGCAAACGGTTCACCGTTTAAAAAAAACAAAACAAAAACTAGTTCTCGGCTCCCACGCCAGGCATGAAGTTTCCTCTCTCGCGACTAGCTCTCAAGTGTCTTTTTCGAAGTTTTTGAGAATCCGTTCCTATTCGGATCTCCCCCCTCCTAAGCTCGTCTTGGGCTCGCTGGCCTACTTTCGGAAAATTATTGTCAGCCATTGGCCGGAGCTTACTGCGCCGTAGGAATATTCTAACGCATCGTGGTTCGTGATTTTGTGGGGATTTTCCTCAGATGTTCTCTCTCTTCTTGCATCTCTCTCTGACGAAACGCAGCTGCCCCGATCGACGGTTTACATCTCCTGGGAGCAATTATCGTATGGCAAGGGTTAGGACTTATTCGAATTGGTGTGACAGGCGTGGTGACGAGGGCGCGCAGGCGGAGGAGCTCACTCAGGGGAGGGTGGGGGCGGAATACAGAGGGGGTATTCACTGCGAGGGGCACGGCGCGGTCGAACCGGCGGAGGGTTGTAAATTTTTCTCCCAAAGTTGGCGAGGGGACGCTAGAAGAATGTGACCGCGGCGGCGAAGAGGCGGGTGGGGGAGGCGCGGTTGGGCGCACGTGCGCGTGCCAGCGAGTATGAAGAATAAGCATTTGTTAAGAATTTATTAGGGCGTCGTTACATGCCGCCATAATACGTCGTTCCAGAGAGTCTAATCTCAACCAACTCACAGAACGTATAGTATCAACATCAGATGTCTACTCAAATAAAGAAATGTTTAAGAAAAATGAATTAGGTACTTAACATACACATAAACTCATTTATTTTATTATGATATCTTGTTTGTAATAGTTTTGCTAAAAATGCCATGGAATGTATTGATCGGTGACTGTGCTAAAAATATAGTTATTTTGTTTATAACTACATTGCAAACAACTCTGTTGTGTATTACTGATTATTTGAAGTACGAGATTGTTGTTATTTGAAATACGAAATTCTTATTGTGTATTTATAATAACTAGTGGTGCTACAACAGCACTTACTTTCCCGTATTAGAGGAACAGCTAAGTAGGACTGTAATATTGCACTTTATGGCGCTACTACATCTTCGCTTGGAACTCACTATTCCATTGCAGTGTTGTCAGAACTATGTGAATTCTACAACTTCACAAAAATAGAATGCAAAAGTTTGTAACCTGTACTGGAAAAAGAAGCATGATACCCTGGAAATATAGAAATGCCTTCCATTGGCCATGATTAGGAAGAGTATTTTAAAACCATGCAACAATCTCTACTCACTACAAATGGTACAGCATTGGTGCAAAACTAAATATTTGCCTGCAAATATCAACATAAATTAGACAATTATAACTCCTTTTCATACAGCTCCATTAGTTCACAACACTGACACTAATTCACAGATATTCGCGAG
>JAHLJT010002256.1:0-42985 GCA_031308135.1 Acheta domesticus
CACAATGGGGCCAGAGGGGGGGAAAGTTGGCAAAAAGTCCAAAATCAAAATGTGCTTCAGAGGCTCCATTTCACATGAAAAGGGTAGTAAAATGTTTGCTTCATCGTTCCCCGATTGGTTTAGGGTAGGGGAATCACGACACTCCTTGCTATGCAAGTTTGAACTTGCACAAGCGATGCGCGGCGCACTTCTTCGCTCGAGGAGGGCGAAGAGAGGTGTGATTTTGATTGCACATAGTTTTGCTCTCGTGGGCAGCAGAATGGAATGTGCCGTAGATATGATACCTGGAGATATGTACTTTAAATCTGTATTAGTGAAAAACATATTACTTAAAAAATAATTTAGTAATTTCGGTTAGAATCCCCACGTGTCACAACGAAATAAAAGTTTTAAATCCGGTTTTTTCATACTGTCTTTTAGTTACCTTCCGGGCATTTCCGGACAATCATATTAATTGAACTGGATTCTGTAATTCATCTAGTTTTCAAAGCATTAATAAAAGTTTGCCCATGTTTGCCTCATTTCGCATGAAGGCGCATTGTTTATAATCATGCGCACCTTGTTTTGTAAGCCTTTCTATCGACAATATTATATTTTTTTTATTTTTCCTTCGGGATCTCGCACTGATAGCTCTGAATTAACAAGGTGGGATCTGTTTGATGCTATTAAACACTCCGATAAGGAAAAAGCGGAAAAAATCAGATTTTGAAGGAATTCTTGGAAAAACATACTAAGTGGTCCAAACACGGAAAGTCGGATTTAAATAAAATTGTGTAAATTTTATGGCCGACTTTAGGAAAAAATGGTAAGATTCTAATCGCAGAGAGGATATATTTTTGCAAAAAAATAAAAATTGGTTGGCAGTTTTTATTAGAATACCAAATTCGACCTCCAACGTGAAAAAAATGGGTCGGCCACGTAAGCTCCTTTAGAAGGTTTCTGATAGATCTAAACGTCAAAGAACTACAGTTTTACGGTCAAAACATTCTCCCACAGAGCTATCATATGTCGCCCAAATGAGTTTACGTTCTTCCCCTGAAGTAGACTCTGCTAAAGTTGTTAAAGCTGTGACAATGACTACACCGAACCGCGCTTCAAAATACTCTATCGGTTACAAATAATTGGGCATCCCACAAATTCAGGAACGTCAGGGAACTGAAGCGTTATCTTTATTGAAGTAAATCTTACGAGAGAGCAGTACAATAAAATTATAAGAAAAAATATCTCTCGATTATACAAAAAGTTCAGTTGGCGAAAGCAGACTCTTGCTCGCAAAAAGAAGCAATTATTGTAACTGAAATATCTGCTGAAGTAAGACTACAGCCACTTTTAGACCACACAGTTTCGCGGCTTTTGCAAGCACAGAAATGTCTTGACTAATCATGTTTTAGGACAATCTGGCAAATTACATTTGTTTGGTATACGGGAATATGACAGATCACATCAATCCACAAGCAGACATTTATTTCAAATCCCGAAGCAACTAAACCAGATATTTTCATTACATAATTAGTTCCCCTGCAATTGACTTATGAAAGCCCCGAATCAAATGAAAAAATATAATATGGCAAAACAAAAAATGTTCAACAAGGTTTTGTGGACCTATCAGGTTTCAATTTGCTCAGGAAACCTCTGATCTTTCCAGAAATGAAAAATTACTTGTAGAGAATCAAATATTTCACGTTTAAACAATTAAAGAGGTTGTGTTTTGTTTATTAAATCTGTTTTTTATTTCCATTAATCCTAAAAAACGCTTAAAAATACTTTTTGCCAACTTTTCCCCTTTCTGGCCCCACTGTGCGCCTCTCCTCTGCGGATTTTGAATATATTAGCCTTATTTATCACAACATTTGTGTTCTATTTAGAAAAATTCTTAGAAATTTCAAGTAGTTAGGTTTCGAACGCCATACCTCTCGCATGCTAAGCGAGCGCTTTACTAATTGAGCTACGCCTCTCCTCTGCGGATTTTGAATATATTAGCCTTATTTATCACAACATTTGTGTTCTATTTAGAAAAATTCTTAGAAATTTCAAGTAGTTAGGTTTCGAACGCCATACCTCTCGCATGCTAAGCGAGCGCTTTACTAATTGAGCTACGCCTCTCCTCTGCGGATTTTGAATATATTAGCCTTATTTATCACAACATTTGTGTTCTATTTAGAAAAATTCTTAGAAATTTCAAGTAGTTAGGTTTCGAACGCCATACCTCTCGCATGCTAAGCGAGCGCTTTACTAATTGAGCTACGCCTCTCCTCTGCGGATTTTGAATATATTAGCCTTATTTATCACAACATTTGTGTTCTATTTAGAAAAATTCTTAGAAATTTCAAGTAGTTAGGTTTCGAACGCCATACCTCTCGCATGCTAAGCGAGCGCTTTACTAATTGAGCTACGCCTCTCCTCTGCGGATTTTGAATATATTAGCCTTATTTATCACAACATTTGTGTTCTATTTAGAAAAATTCTTAGAAATTTCAAGTAGTTAGGTTTCGAACGCCATACCTCTCGCATGCTAAGCGAGCGCTTTACTAATTGAGCTACGCCTCTCCTCTGCGGATTTTGAATATATTAGCCTTATTTATCACAACATTTGTGTTCTATTTAGAAAAATTCTTAGAAATTTGAAGTAGTTAGGTTTCGAACGCCATACCTCTCGCATGCTAAGCGAGCGCTTTACTAATTGAGCTACGCCTCTCCTCTGCGGATTTTGAATATATTAGCCTTATTTATCACAACATTTGTGTTCTATTTAGAAAAATTCTTAGAAATTTGAAGTAGTTAGGTTTCGAACGCCATACCTCTCGCATGCTAAGCGAGCGCTTTACTAATTGAGCTACGCCTCTCCTCTGCGGATTTTGAATATATTAGCCTTATTTATCACAACATTTGTGTTCTATTTAGAAAAATTCTTAGAAATTTGAAGTAGTTAGGTTTCGAACGCCATACCTCTCGCATGCTAAGCGAGCGCTTTACTAATTGAGCTACGCCTCTCCTCTGCGGATTTTGAATATATTAGCCTTATTTATCACAACATTTGTGTTCTATTTAGAAAAATTCTTAGAAATTTGAAGTAGTTAGGTTTCGAACGCCATACCTCTCGCATGCTAAGCGAGCGCTTTACTAATTGAGCTACGCCTCTCCTCTGCGGATTTTGAATATATTAGCCTTATTTATCACAACATTTGTGTTCTATTTAGAAAAATTCTTAGAAATTTCAAGTAGTTAGGTTTCGAACGCCATACCTCTCGCATGCTAAGCGAGCGCTTTACTAATTGAGCTACGCCTCTCCTCTGCGGATTTTGAATATATTAGCCTTATTTATCACAACATTTGTGTTCTATTTAGAAAAATTCTTAGAAATTTCAAGTAGTTAGGTTTCGAACGCCATACCTCTCGCATGCTAAGCGAGCGCTTTACTAATTGAGCTACGCCTCTCCTCTGCGGATTTTGAATATATTAGCCTTATTTATCACAACATTTGTGTTCTATTTAGAAAAATTCTTAGAAATTTGAAGTAGTTAGGTTTCGAACGCCATACCTCTCGCATGCTAAGCGAGCGCTTTACTAATTGAGCTACGCCTCTCCTCTGCGGATTTTGAATATATTAGCCTTATTTATCACAACATTTGTGTTCTATTTAGAAAAATTCTTAGAAATTTCAAGTAGTTAGGTTTCGAACGCCATACCTCTCGCATGCTAAGCGAGCGCTTTACTAATTGAGCTACGCCTCTCCTCTGCGGATTTTGAATATATTAGCCTTATTTATCACAACATTTGTGTTCTATTTAGAAAAATTCTTAGAAATTTCAAGTAGTTAGGTTTCGAACGCCATACCTCTCGCATGCTAAGCGAGCGCTTTACTAATTGAGCTACGCCTCTCCTCTGCGGATTTTGAATATATTAGCCTTATTTATCACAACATTTGTGTTCTATTTAGAAAAATTCTTAGAAATTTCAAGTAGTTAGGTTTCGAACGCCATACCTCTCGCATGCTAAGCGAGCGCTTTACTAATTGAGCTACGCCTCTCCTCTGCGGATTTTGAATATATTAGCCTTATTTATCACAACATTTGTGTTCTATTTAGAAAAATTCTTAGAAATTTCAAGTAGTTAGGTTTCGAACGCCATACCTCTCGCATGCTAAGCGAGCGCTTTACTAATTGAGCTACGCCTCTCCTCTGCGGATTTTGAATATATTAGCCTTATTTATCACAACATTTGTGTTCTATTTAGAAAAATTCTTAGAAATTTCAAGTAGTTAGGTTTCGAACGCCATACCTCTCGCATGCTAAGCGAGCGCTTTACTAATTGAGCTACGCCTCTCCTCTGCGGATTTTGAATATATTAGCCTTATTTATCACAACATTTGTGTTCTATTTAGAAAAATTCTTAGAAATTTGAAGTAGTTAGGTTTCGAACGCCATACCTCTCGCATGCTAAGCGAGCGCTTTACTAATTGAGCTACGCCTCTCCTCTGCGGATTTTGAATATATTAGCCTTATTTATCACAACATTTGTGTTCTATTTAGAAAAATTCTTAGAAATTTCAAGTAGTTAGGTTTCGAACGCCATACCTCTCGCATGCTAAGCGAGCGCTTTACTAATTGAGCTACGCCTCTCCTCTGCGGATTTTGAATATATTAGCCTTATTTATCACAACATTTGTGTTCTATTTAGAAAAATTCTTAGAAATTTGAAGTAGTTAGGTTTCGAACGCCATACCTCTCGCATGCTAAGCGAGCGCTTTACTAATTGAGCTACGCCTCTCCTCTGCGGATTTTGAATATATTAGCCTTATTTATCACAACATTTGTGTTCTATTTAGAAAAATTCTTAGAAATTTGAAGTAGTTAGGTTTCGAACGCCATACCTCTCGCATGCTAAGCGAGCGCTTTACTAATTGAGCTACGCCTCTCCTCTGCGGATTTTGAATATATTAGCCTTATTTATCACAACATTTGTGTTCTATTTAGAAAAATTCTTAGAAATTTCAAGTAGTTAGGTTTCGAACGCCATACCTCTCGCATGCTAAGCGAGCGCTTTACTAATTGAGCTACGCCTCTCCTCTGCGGATTTTGAATATATTAGCCTTATTTATCACAACATTTGTGTTCTATTTAGAAAAATTCTTAGAAATTTCAAGTAGTTAGGTTTCGAACGCCATACCTCTCGCATGCTAAGCGAGCGCTTTACTAATTGAGCTACGCCTCTCCTCTGCGGATTTTGAATATATTAGCCTTATTTATCACAACATTTGTGTTCTATTTAGAAAAATTCTTAGAAATTTCAAGTAGTTAGGTTTCGAACGCCATACCTCTCGCATGCTAAGCGAGCGCTTTACTAATTGAGCTACGCCTCTCCTCTGCGGATTTTGAATATATTAGCCTTATTTATCACAACATTTGTGTTCTATTTAGAAAAATTCTTAGAAATTTCAAGTAGTTAGGTTTCGAACGCCATACCTCTCGCATGCTAAGCGAGCGCTTTACTAATTGAGCTACGCCTCTCCTCTGCGGATTTTGAATATATTAGCCTTATTTATCACAACATTTGTGTTCTATTTAGAAAAATTCTTAGAAATTTCAAGTAGTTAGGTTTCGAACGCCATACCTCTCGCATGCTAAGCGAGCGCTTTACTAATTGAGCTACGCCTCTCCTCTGCGGATTTTGAATATATTAGCCTTATTTATCACAACATTTGTGTTCTATTTAGAAAAATTCTTAGAAATTTCGAAGTAGTTAGGTTTCGAACGCCATACCTCTCGCATGCTAAGCGAGCGCTTTACTAATTGAGCTACGCCTCTCCTCTGCGGATTTTGAATATATTAGCCTTATTTATCACAACATTTGTGTTCTATTTAGAAAAATTCTTAGAAATTTCAAGTAGTTAGGTTTCGAACGCCATACCTCTCGCATGCTAAGCGAGCGCTTTACTAATTGAGCTACGCCTCTCCTCTGCGGATTTTGAATATATTAGCCTTATTTATCACAACATTTGTGTTCTATTTAGAAAAATTCTTAGAAATTTGAAGTAGTTAGGTTTCGAACGCCATACCTCTCGCATGCTAAGCGAGCGCTTTACTAATTGAGCTACGCCTCTCCTCTGCGGATTTTGAATATATTAGCCTTATTTATCACAACATTTGTGTTCTATTTAGAAAAATTCTTAGAATTTGAAGTAGTTAGGTTTCGAACGCCATACCTCTCGCATGCTAAGCGAGCGCTTTACTAATTGAGCTACGCCTCTCCTCTGCGGATTTTGAATATATTAGCCTTATTTATCACAACATTTGTGTTCTATTTAGAAAATTCTTAGAAATTTGAAGTAGTTATGTTTCGAACGCCATACCTCTCGCATGCTAAGCGAGCGCTTTACTAATTGAGCTACGCCTCACAATGGGGCCAGAGGGGGGGAAAGTTGGCAAAAAGTCCAAAATCAAAATGTGCTTCAGAGGCTCCATTTCACATGAAAAGGGTAGTAAAATGTTTGCTTCATCGTTCCCCGATTGGTTTAGGGTAGGGGAATCACGACACTCCTTGCTATGCAAGTTTGAACTTGCACAAGCGATGCGCGGCGCACTTCTTCGCTCGAGGAGGGCGAAGAGAGGTGTGATTTTGATTGCACATAGTTTTGCTCTCGTGGGCAGCAGAATGGAATGTGCCGTAGATATGATACCTGGAGATATGTACTTTAAATCTGTATTAGTGAAAAACATATTACTTAAAAAATAATTTAGTAATTTCGGTTAGAATCCCCACGTGTCACAACGAAATAAAAGTTTTAAATCCGGTTTTTTCATACTGTCTTTTAGTTACCTTCCGGGCATTTCCGGACAATCATATTAATTGAACTGGATTCTGTAATTCATCTAGTTTTCAAAGCATTAATAAAAGTTTGCCCATGTTTGCCTCATTTCGCATGAATGCGCATTGTTTATAATCATGCGCACCTTGTTTTGTAAGCCTTTCTATCGACAATATTATATTTTTTTTATTTTTCCTTCGGGATCTCGCACTGATAGCTCTGAATTAACAAGGTGGGATCTGTTTGATGCTATTAAACACTCCGATAAGGAAAAAGCGGAAAAAATCAGATTTTGAAGGAATTCTTGGAAAAACATACTAAGTGGTCCAAACACGGAAAGTCGGATTTAAATAAAATTGTGTAAATTTTATGGCCGACTTTAGGAAAAAATGGTAAGATTCTAATCGCAGAGAGGATATATTTTTGCAAAAAAATAAAAATTGGTTGGCAGTTTTTATTAGAATACCAAATTCGACCTCCAACGTGAAAAAAATGGGTCGGCCACGTAAGCTCCTTTAGAAGGTTTCTGATAGATCTAAACGTCAAAGAACTACAGTTTTACGGTCAAAACATTCTCCCACAGAGCTATCATATGTCGCCCAAATGAGTTTACGTTCTTCCCCTGAAGTAGACTCTGCTAAAGTTGTTAAAGCTGTGACAATGACTACACCGAACCGCGCTTCAAAATACTCTATCGGTTACAAATAATTGGGCATCCCACAAATTCAGGAACGTCAGGGAACTGAAGCGTTATCTTTATTGAAGTAAATCTTACGAGAGAGCAGTACAATAAAATTATAAGAAAAAATATCTCTCGATTATACAAAAAGTTCAGTTGGCGAAAGCAGACTCTTGCTCGCAAAAAGAAGCAATTATTGTAACTGAAATATCTGCTGAAGTAAGACTACAGCCACTTTTAGACCACACAGTTTCGCGGCTTTTGCAAGCACAGAAATGTCTTGACTAATCATGTTTTAGGACAATCTGGCAAATTACATTTGTTTGGTATACGGGAATATGACAGATCACATCAATCCACAAGCAGACATTTATTTCAAATCCCGAAGCAACTAAACCAGATATTTTCATTACATAATTAGTTCCCCTGCAATTGACTTATGAAAGCCCCGAATCAAATGAAAAAATATAATATGGCAAAACAAAAAATGTTCAACAAGGTTTTGTGGACCTATCAGGTTTCAATTTGCTCAGGAAACCTCTGATCTTTCCAGAAATGAAAAATTACTTGTAGAGAATCAAATATTTCACGTTTAAACAATTAAAGAGGTTGTGTTTTGTTTATTAAATCTGTTTTTTATTTCCATTAATCCTAAAAAACGCTTAAAAATACTTTTTGCCAACTTTTCCCCTTTCTGGCCCCACTGTGCGCCTCTCCTCTGCGGGTTTTGAATATATTAGCCTTATATATCACAACATTTGTGTTCTATTTAGAAAAATTCTTAGAAATTTCAAGTAGTTAGGTTTCGAACGCCATACCTCTCGCATGCTAAGCGAGCGCTTTACTAATTGAGCTACGCCTCTCCTCTGCGGATTTTGAATATATTACCCTTATTTATCACAACATTTGTGTTCTATTTAGAAAAATTCTTAGAAATTTCAAGTAGTTAGGTTTCGAACGCCATACCTCTCGCATGCTAAGCGAGCGCTTTACTAATTGAGCTACGCCTCTCCTCTGCAGATTTTGAAAATATTAGCCTTATTAATATTAATATATTAAATATTAATACCTCTCCCATGCTAAGCGAGCGCTTTATTAATTGAGCTACGCCCCTCCTCTGCAGATTTTAAATATATAAGCCTTATTTATCACAACATTTGTGTTCTATTTAGAAAATTTCTTAGAAATTTGAAGTAATTAGGTTTCGAACGCCATACCTCTCGCATGCTAAGCGAACGCTTTACTAATTGAGCTACGCCTCTCCTCTGCTGGATTTTGAAAATATTAGCCTTATTTATCACAACATTTGTGTTCTATTTAGAAAAATTCTTAGAAATTTGAAGTAGTTAGGTTTCGAAACGCCATACCTCTCGCATGCTAACCGAGCGCTTTACTAATTGAGCTACGCCTCTCCTCTGCGGATTTTGAAGGTATTAGCCTTATTTATCACATTTGTGTTGTATTTAGAAAAATTCTTAGAAATTACGATGTATTTAGGTTCACCGAACGCCATACCTCTCGCATGCTAAGCGACCGTTTTACTAATTGAGGCTACGCTTCTCCTCTACGGATTTTGAAGATATTAGCCTTATTTATCACAACATTTGTGTTCTATTTAGAAAAATTCTTAGAAATTTCAAGTAGTTAGGTTTCGAACGCCATACCTCTCGCATGCTAAGCGAGCGCTTTACTAATTGAGCTACGCCTCTCCTCTGCGGATTTTGAATATATTAGCCTTATTTATCACAACATTTGTGTTCTATTTAGAAAAATTCTTAGAAATTTGAAGTAGTTAGGTTTCGAACGCCATACCTCTCGCATGCTAAGCGAGCGCTTTACTAATTGAGCTACGCCTCTCCTCTGCGGATTTTGAATATATTAGCCTTATTTATCACAACATTTGTGTTCTATTTAGAAAAATTCTTAGAAATTTGAAGTAGTTAGGTTTCGAACGCCATACCTCTCGCATGCTAAGCGAGCGCTTTACTAATTGAGCTACGCCTCTCCTCTGCGGATTTTGAATATATTAGCCTTATTTATCACAACATTTGTGTTCTATTTAGAAAAATTCTTAGAAATTTGAAGTAGTTAGGTTTCGAACGCCATACCTCTCGCATGCTAAGCGAGCGCTTTACTAATTGAGCTACGCCTCTCCTCTGCGGATTTTGAATATATTAGCCTTATTTATCACAACATTTGTGTTCTATTTAGAAAAATTCTTAGAAATTTCAAGTAGTTAGGTTTCGAACGCCATACCTCTCGCATGCTAAGCGAGCGCTTTACTAATTGAGCTACGCCTCTCCTCTGCGGATTTTGAATATATTAGCCTTATTTATCACAACATTTGTGTTCTATTTAGAAAAATTCTTAGAAATTTGAAGTAGTTAGGTTTCGAACGCCATACCTCTCGCATGCTAAGCGAGCGCTTTACTAATTGAGCTACGCCTCTCCTCTGCGGATTTTGAATATATTAGCCTTATTTATCACAACATTTGTGTTCTATTTAGAAAAATTCTTAGAAATTTGAAGTAGTTAGGTTTCGAACGCCATACCTCTCGCATGCTAAGCGAGCGCTTTACTAATTGAGCTACGCCTCTCCTCTGCGGATTTTGAATATATTAGCCTTATTTATCACAACATTTGTGTTCTATTTAGAAAAATTCTTAGAAATTTCAAGTAGTTAGGTTTCGAACGCCATACCTCTCGCATGCTAAGCGAGCGCTTTACTAATTGAGCTACGCCTCTCCTCTGCGGATTTTGAATATATTAGCCTTATTTATCACAACATTTGTGTTCTATTTAGAAAAATTCTTAGAAATTTCAAGTAGTTAGGTTTCGAACGCCATACCTCTCGCATGCTAAGCGAGCGCTTTACTAATTGAGCTACGCCTCTCCTCTGCGGATTTTGAATATATTAGCCTTATTTATCACAACATTTGTGTTCTATTTAGAAAAATTCTTAGAAATTTCAAGTAGTTAGGTTTCGAACGCCATACCTCTCGCATGCTAAGCGAGCGCTTTACTAATTGAGCTACGCCTCTCCTCTGCGGATTTTGAATATATTAGCCTTATTTATCACAACATTTGTGTTCTATTTAGAAAAATTCTTAGAAATTTGAAGTAGTTAGGTTCGAACGCCATACCTCTCGCATGCTAAGCGAGCGCTTTACTAATTGAGCTACGCCTCTCCTCTGCGGATTTTGAATATATTAGCCTTATTTATCACAACATTTGTGTTCTATTTAGAAAAATTCTTAGAAATTTCAAGTAGTTAGGTTTCGAACGCCATACCTCTCGCATGCTAAGCGAGCGCTTTACTAATTGAGCTACGCCTCTCCTCTGCGGATTTTGAATATATTAGCCTTATTTATCACAACATTTGTGTTCTATTTAGAAAAATTCTTAGAAATTTGAAGTAGTTAGGTTTCGAACGCCATACCTCTCGCATGCTAAGCGAGCGCTTTACTAATTGAGCTACGCCTCTCCTCTGCGGATTTTGAATATATTAGCCTTATTTATCACAACATTTGTGTTCTATTTAGAAAAATTCTTAGAAATTTGAAGTAGTTAGGTTTCGAACGCCATACCTCTCGCATGCTAAGCGAGCGCTTTACTAATTGAGCTACGCCTCTCCTCTGCGGATTTTGAATATATTAGCCTTATTTATCACAACATTTGTGTTCTATTTAGAAAAATTCTTAGAAATTTCAAGTAGTTAGGTTTCGAACGCCATACCTCTCGCATGCTAAGCGAGCGCTTTACTAATTGAGCTACGCCTCTCCTCTGCGGATTTTGAATATATTAGCCTTATTTATCACAACATTTGTGTTCTATTTAGAAAAATTCTTAGAAATTTGAAGTAGTTAGGTTTCGAACGCCATACCTCTCGCATGCTAAGCGAGCGCTTTACTAATTGAGCTACGCCTCTCCTCTGCGGATTTTGAATATATTAGCCTTATTTATCACAACATTTGTGTTCTATTTAGAAAAATTCTTAGAAATTTGAAGTAGTTAGGTTTCGAACGCCATACCTCTCGCATGCTAAGCGAGCGCTTTACTAATTGAGCTACGCCTCTCCTCTGCGGATTTTGAATATATTAGCCTTATTTATCACAACATTTGTGTTCTATTTAGAAAAATTCTTAGAAATTTCAAGTAGTTAGGTTTCGAACGCCATACCTCTCGCATGCTAAGCGAGCGCTTTACTAATTGAGCTACGCCTCTCCTCTGCGGATTTTGAATATATTAGCCTTATTTATCACAACATTTGTGTTCTATTTAGAAAAATTCTTAGAAATTTGAAGTAGTTAGGTTTCGAACGCCATACCTCTCGCATGCTAAGCGAGCGCTTTACTAATTGAGCTACGCCTCTCCTCTGCGGATTTTGAATATATTAGCCTTATTTATCACAACATTTGTGTTCTATTTAGAAAAATTCTTAGAAATTTCAAGTAGTTAGGTTTCGAACGCCATACCTCTCGCATGCTAAGCGAGCGCTTTACTAATTGAGCTACGCCTCTCCTCTGCGGATTTTGAATATATTAGCCTTATTTATCACAACATTTGTGTTCTATTTAGAAAAATTCTTAGAAATTTCAAGTAGTTAGGTTTCGAACGCCATACCTCTCGCATGCTAAGCGAGCGCTTTACTAATTGAGCTACGCCTCTCCTCTGCGGATTTTGAATATATTAGCCTTATTTATCACAACATTTGTGTTCTATTTAGAAAAATTCTTAGAAATTTGAAGTAGTTAGGTTTCGAACGCCATACCTCTCGCATGCTAAGCGAGCGCTTTACTAATTGAGCTACGCCTCTCCTCTGCGGATTTTGAATATATTAGCCTTATTTATCACAACATTTGTGTTCTATTTAGAAAAATTCTTAGAAATTTGAAGTAGTTAGGTTTCGAACGCCATACCTCTCGCATGCTAAGCGAGCGCTTTACTAATTGAGCTACGCCTCTCCTCTGCGGATTTTGAATATATTAGCCTTATTTATCACAACATTTGTGTTCTATTTAGAAAAATTCTTAGAAATTTGAAGTAGTTAGGTTTCGAACGCCATACCTCTCGCATGCTAAGCGAGCGCTTTACTAATTGAGCTACGCCTCTCCTCTGCGGATTTTGAATATATTAGCCTTATTTATCACAACATTTGTGTTCTATTTAGAAAAATTCTTAGAAATTTCAAGTAGTTAGGTTTCGAACGCCATACCTCTCGCATGCTAAGCGAGCGCTTTACTAATTGAGCTACGCCTCTCCTCTGCGGATTTTGAATATATTAGCCTTATTTATCACAACATTTGTGTTCTATTTAGAAAAATTCTTAGAAATTTGCAAGTAGTTAGGTTTCGAACGCCATACCTCTCGCATGCTAAGCGAGCGCTTTACTAATTGAGCTACGCCTCTCCTCTGCGGATTTTGAATATATTAGCCTTATTTATCACAACATTTGTGTTCTATTTAGAAAAATTCTTAGAAATTTCAAGTAGTTAGGTTTCGAACGCCATACCTCTCGCATGCTAAGCGAGCGCTTTACTAATTGAGCTACGCCTCTCCTCTGCGGATTTTGAATATATTAGCCTTATTTATCACAACATTTGTGTTCTATTTAGAAAAATTCTTAGAAATTTGAAGTAGTTAGGTTTCGAACGCCATACCTCTCGCATGCTAAGCGAGCGCTTTACTAATTGAGCTACGCCTCTCCTCTGCGGATTTTGAATATATTAGCCTTATTTATCACAACATTTGTGTTCTATTTAGAAAAATTCTTAGAAATTTGAAGTAGTTAGGTTTCGAACGCCATACCTCTCGCATGCTAAGCGAGCGCTTTACTAATTGAGCTACGCCTCTCCTCTGCGGATTTTGAATATATTAGCCTTATTTATCACAACATTTGTGTTCTATTTAGAAAAATTCTTAGAAATTTCAAGTAGTTAGGTTTCGAACGCCATACCTCTCGCATGCTAAGCGAGCGCTTTACTAATTGAGCTACGCCTCTCCTCTGCGGATTTTGAATATATTAGCCTTATTTATCACAACATTTGTGTTCTATTTAGAAAAATTCTTAGAAATTTGAAGTAGTTAGGTTTCGAACGCCATACCTCTCGCATGCTAAGCGAGCGCTTTACTAATTGAGCTACGCCTCTCCTCTGCGGATTTTGAATATATTAGCCTTATTTATCACAACATTTGTGTTCTATTTAGAAAAATTCTTAGAAATTTGCAAGTAGTTAGGTTTCGAACGCCATACCTCTCGCATGCTAAGCGAGCGCTTTACTAATTGAGCTACGCCTCTCCTCTGCGGATTTTGAATATATTAGCCTTATTTATCACAACATTTGTGTTCTATTTAGAAAAATTCTTAGAAATTTCAAGTAGTTAGGTTTCGAACGCCATACCTCTCGCATGCTAAGCGAGCGCTTTACTAATTGAGCTACGCCTCTCCTCTGCGGATTTTGAATATATTAGCCTTATTTATCACAACATTTGTGTTCTATTTAGAAAAATTCTTAGAAATTTGAAGTAGTTAGGTTTCGAACGCCATACCTCTCGCATGCTAAGCGAGCGCTTTACTAATTGAGCTACGCCTCTCCTCTGCGGATTTTGAATATATTAGCCTTATTTATCACAACATTTGTGTTCTATTTAGAAAAATTCTTAGAAATTTCAAGTAGTTAGGTTTCGAACGCCATACCTCTCGCATGCTAAGCGAGCGCTTTACTAATTGAGCTACGCCTCTCCTCTGCGGATTTTGAATATATTAGCCTTATTTATCACAACATTTGTGTTCTATTTAGAAAAATTCTTAGAAATTTCAAGTAGTTAGGTTTCGAACGCCATACCTCTCGCATGCTAAGCGAGCGCTTTACTAATTGAGCTACGCCTCTCCTCTGCGGATTTTGAATATATTAGCCTTATTTATCACAACATTTGTGTTCTATTTAGAAAAATTCTTAGAAATTTCAAGTAGTTAGGTTTCGAACGCCATACCTCTCGCATGCTAAGCGAGCGCTTTACTAATTGAGCTACGCCTCTCCTCTGCGGATTTTGAATATATTAGCCTTATTTATCACAACATTTGTGTTCTATTTAGAAAAATTCTTAGAAATTTGAAGTAGTTAGGTTTCGAACGCCATACCTCTCGCATGCTAAGCGAGCGCTTTACTAATTGAGCTACGCCTCTCCTCTGCGGATTTTGAATATATTAGCCTTATTTATCACAACATTTGTGTTCTATTTAGAAAAATTCTTAGAAATTTGAAGTAGTTAGGTTTCGAACGCCATACCTCTCGCATGCTAAGCGAGCGCTTTACTAATTGAGCTACGCCTCTCCTCTGCGGATTTTGAATATATTAGCCTTATTTATCACAACATTTGTGTTCTATTTAGAAAAATTCTTAGAAATTTCAAGTAGTTAGGTTTCGAACGCCATACCTCTCGCATGCTAAGCGAGCGCTTTACTAATTGAGCTACGCCTCTCCTCTGCGGATTTTGAATATATTAGCCTTATTTATCACAACATTTGTGTTCTATTTAGAAAAATTCTTAGAAATTTCAAGTAGTTAGGTTTCAAACGCCATACCTCTCGCATGCTAAGCGAGCGCTTTACTAATTGAGCTACGCCTCTCCTCTGCGGGTTGTAAATATTGTAATGGGACGGTCGCACACGAACTAATTTCGGCGTGTGCGAGATGAATTTTTTTATATAACAGGGAGTCCGGGAAAACTTAGCTGGCTGAAAATGTGCGTTTCTCCGCTACCTGAGTGCGCGAAGGGTCGCCGCCAGCCGTCGGGGGGAGCGCCTCCCTTTGTTCAAAGACCGTTTGCCACACCTCTGGTATTTCCGAGCGCTGCGTCAGAGCACCCAGCGTCTTCTCGGAAATCGTGGTGACGTGAACGCCCACTCGAAATCGGGTTCCAACCGTCGATGGACCCATGGCAATTGGACGGCGCGCATCACGCGGTTTGGCTGCGCCAATAGTCGAACACTAGGCGGGGGTGAGACATGTGATCTCGCGAGCAAGGGAGGTTGCTGCGAACGCGAGACTCGGCCATTCCGATACGAACGACGGC
The DNA here is from genome assembly GCA_031308135.1 of Acheta domesticus. Classification (NCBI taxonomy): domain Eukaryota; kingdom Metazoa; phylum Arthropoda; class Insecta; order Orthoptera; family Gryllidae; genus Acheta; species Acheta domesticus. Next base: position 15,561 of record JAHLJT010002256.1, read on the forward strand.
CGCGAGTGTTACCTTCCGATGTAAGCGACGACCGAGGTGTTGGGTCCGATGGCAACGACCGCCGCGAGACGCTAGATCGCCGCCGGCAACGCATCGTCGCCACCTCACCGCCCGCTCAGGTGCCGCCGAAGGGAGAGGCGGAACACCGTGTGAGTGCCGATACTCGAATGAACGAAGAAGCGTTCGGACGCGGCCTGAGGGCCGGCCGTCGCTAAAAGACGCTTTGGTGTGGCGATTCCTGGCCGCCGCCGCCGCGTTAGCACGCCTGCCGCGCGCGCCCGCCCGCGCGCAGCCGCTGCCACGCCGTCGTCGCCGCCGCGCCAGCCCACGCGCCGCGCCGCCGCCGCTGCGCTGTCGCGCACGCCGCCCGCGTGCAGCCCTACGCCGCCGCAGCCAAGGCCTGCTCGCGTGCCGCGACACCGCCGCCGCGGCCACCAGCTGCCCGACCGGTCCAGGAAACGGCGGGGAAGCGCCGTTGCATAATATATTAGCCTTATTTATCACAACATTTGTGTTCTATTTAGAAAAATTCTTAGAAATTTCAAGTAGTTAGGTTTCGAACGCCATACCTCTCGCATGCTAAGCGAGCGCTTTACTAATTGAGCTACGCCTCTCCTCTGCGGATTTTGAATATATTAGCCTTATTTATCACAACATTTGTGTTCTATTTAGAAAAATTCTTAGAAATTTAGAAGTAGTTAGGTTTCGAACGCCATACCTCTCGCATGCTAAGCGAGCGCTTTACTAATTGAGCTACGCCTCTCCTCTGCGGATTTTGAATATATTAGCCTTATTTATCACAACATTTGTGTTCTATTTAGAAAAATTCTTAGAAATTTGAAGTAGTTAGGTTTCGAACGCCATACCTCTCGCATGCTAAGCGAGCGCTTTACTAATTGAGCTACGCCTCTCCTCTGCGGATTTTGAAGTATATTAGCCTTATTTATCACAACATTTGTGTTCTATTAGAAAAATTCTTAGAAATTTGAAGTAGTTAGGTTTCGAACGCCATACCTCTCGCATGCTAAGCGAGCGCTTTACTAATTGAGCTACGCCTCTCCTCTGCGGATTTTGAAGTATATTAGCCTTATTTATCACAACATTTGTGTTCTATTTAGAAAAATTCTTAGAAATATGAAGTATTTAGGTATCGAACGCAATACCTCTCGCATGCTAAGCGAGCGCTTTATTAATTGAGCTACGCCCCTCTTCTGCAGATTTTGAATATATTAGCCTTATTTATTACAACATTTGTGTTCTATTTAGAAAATTTCTTAGAAATTTGAAGTAATTACGTTTCGAACGCCATACCTCTCGCATGCTAAGCGACCGTTTTATTAATTGAGGTACGCTTCTCCTCTGCGGATTTTGAAGGTATTAGCCTTATTTATCACATTTGTGTTGTATTTAGAAAAATTCTTAGAAATATGATGTATTTAGGCATCGAACGCAATACCTCTCGCATGCTAAGCGACCGTTTTATTAATTGAGGTACGCTTCTCCTCTGCGGTTTTTGAAGGTATTAGCCTTATTTATCACAACATTTGTGTTGTATATAGAAAAATTCTTAGAAATTTCAAGTAGTTAGGTTTCGAACGCCATACCTCTCGCATGCTAAGCGAGCGCTTTACTAATTGAGCTACGCCTCTCCTCTGCGTATTTTGAAGGTATTAGCCTCATTTATCACAACATTTGTGTTCTATTTAGAAAAATTCTTAGAATTTGAAGTAGTTAGGTTATCGAACGCCATACCTCTCGCATGCTAAGCTAGAGCGCTTTACTAATTGAGCTACGCCTCTTCCTCTGCGGATTTTGAATATATTAGCCTTATTTATCACAACATTTGTGTTCTATTTAGAAAAATTCTTAGAAATTTGAAGTAGTTAGGTATCGAACGCCATACCTCTCGCATGCTAAGCGAGCGCTTTACTAATTGAGCTACGCCTCTCCTCTGCGAATTTTGAATATATTAGCCTTATTTATCACAACATTTGTGTTCTATTTAGAAAAATTCTTAGAAATTTGAAGTAGTTAGTTTTCGAATCGCCATACCACTCGCATGCTAAGCGAGCGCTTTACTAATTGAGCTACGCCACTCCTCTGCGGATTTTGAAGGTATTAGCCTTATTTATCACAACATATTGTGTTCTATTTAGAAAAAATTCTTAGAAATTTGAAGTAGTTAGGTATCGAACGCCATACCTCTCGCATGCTAAGCGAGCGCTTTACTAATTGAGCTACGCCTCTCCTCTGCGGATTTTGAATATATTAGCCTTATTATCACAACATTTGTGTTCTATTTAGAAAAATTCTTAGAAATTTCAAGTAGTTAGGTTTCGAACGCCATACCTCTCGCATGCTAAGCGAGCGCTTTACTAATTGAGCTACGCCTCTCCTCTGCGGATTTTGAATATATTAGCCTTATTTATCACAACATTTGTGTTCTATTTAGAAAAATTCTTAGAAATTTGAAGTAGTTAGGTTTCGAACGCCATACCTCTCGCATGCTAAGCGAGCGCTTTACTAATTGAGCTACGCCTCTCCTCTGCGGATTTTGAAGGTATTAGCCTTATTTATCACAACTATTTGTGTTGTATTTAGAAAAATTCTTAGAAATATTAAAGTAGTTAGGTATCGAACGCCATACCTCTCGCATGCTAAGCGAGCGCTTTACTAATTGAGCTACGCCTCTCCTCTGCGGATTTTGAATATATTAGCCTTATTTATCACAACATTTGTGTTCTATTTAGAAAAATTCTTAGAAATTTGAAGTAAGTTAGGTTTCGAACGCCATACCTCTCGCATGCTAAGCGAGCGCTTTACTAATTGAGCTACGCCTCTCCTCTGCGGATTTTGAATATATTAGCCTTATTTATCACAACATTTGTGTTCTATTTAGAAAAATTCTTAGAAATTTGAAGTAGTTAGGTTTCGAACGCCATACCTCTCGCATGCTAAGCGAGCGCTTTACTAATTGAGCTACGCCTCTCCTCTGCGGATTTTGAATATATTAGCCTTAATTTATCACAACATTTGTGTTCTATTTAGAAAAATTCTTAGAAATTTCAAGTAGTTAGGTTTCGAACGCCATACCTCTCGCATGCTAAGCGAGCGCTTACTAATTGAGCTACGCCTCTCCTCTGCGGATTTTGAATATATTAGCCTTATTTATCACAACATTTGTGTTCTATTTAGAAAAATTCTTAGAAATTTGAAGTAGTTAGGTATCGAACGCCATACCTCTCGCATGCTAAGCGAGCGCTTTACTTAATTGAGGCTACGCCTCTCCTCTGCGGATTTTGAAGGTATTAGCCTTATTTATCACAACATTTGTGTTGTATATTAGAAAAATTCTTAGAAATTTGAAGTAGTTAGGTTTCGAACGCCATACCTCTCGCATGCTAAGCGAGCGCTTTACTAATTGAGCTACGCCTCTCCTCTGCGGATTTTGAAGGTATTAGCCTTATTTATCACAACATTTGTGTTGTATATTAGAAAAATTCTTAGAAATTTGAAGTATTAGGTTTCGAACGCCATACCTCTCGCATGCTAAGCGAGCGCATTACTAATTGAGCTACGCCTCTCCTCTGCGGATTTTGAATATATTAGCCTTATTTATCACAACATTTGTGTTCTATTTAGAAAAATTCTTAGAAATTTCAAGTAGTTAGGTTTCGAACGCCATACCTCTCGCATGCTAAGCGAGCGCTTTACTAATTGAGCTACGCCTCTCCTCTGCGGATTTTGAATATATTAGCCTTATTTATCACAACATTTGTGTTCTATTTAGAAAAATTCTTAGAAATTTGAAGTAGTTAGGTATCGAACGCCATACCTCTCGCATGCTAAGCGAGCGCTTTACTAATTGAGCTACGCCTCTCCTCTGCGGATTTGAAGGTATTAGCCTTATTTATCACAACATTTGTGTTCTATTAGAAAAATTCTTAGAAATTTGAAGTAGTTAGGTATTCGAACGCCATACCTCTCGCATGCTAAGCGAGCGCTTTACTAATTGAGCTACGCCTCTCCTCTGCGGATTTTGAATATATTAGCCTTATTTATCACAACATTTGTGTTCTATTTAGAAAAATTCTTAGAAATTTGAAGTAGTTAGGTATCGAACGCCATACCTCTCGCATGCTAAGCGAGCGCTTTACTAATTGAGCTACGCCTCTCCTCTGCGGATTTTGAATATATTAGCCTTATTTATCACAACATTTGTGTTCTATTTAGAAAAATTCTTAGAAATTTCAAGTAGTTAGGTTTCGAACGCCATACCTCTCGCATGCTAAGCGAGCGCTTTACTAATTGAGCTACGCCTCTCCTCTGCGGATTTTGAATATATTAGCCTTATTTATCACAACATTTGTGTTCTATTTAGAAAAATTCTTAGAAATTTGAAGTAGTTAGGTTTCGAACGCCATACCTCTCGCATGCTAAGCGAGCGCTTTACTAATTGAGCTACGCCTCTCCTCTGCGGATTTTGAATATATTAGCCTTATTTATCACAACATTTGTGTTCTATTTAGAAAAATTCTTAGAAATTTCAAGTAGTTAGGTTTCGAACGCCATACCTCTCGCATGCTAAGCGAGCGCTTTACTAATTGAGCTACGCCTCTCCTCTGCGGATTTTCAATATATTAGCCTTATTTATCACAACATTTGTGTTCTATTTAGAAAAATTCTTAGAAATTTGAAGTAGTTCGGTATCGAACGCCATAACTCTCGCATGCTGAGCGACCGTTTTATTAATTGAGGTACGCTTCTCCTCTGCGGATTTTGAAGGTATTAGCCTTATTTATCACAACATTTGTGTTGTATATAGAAAAATTCTTAGAAATTTGAAGTATTTAGGTATCGAACGCCATACCTCTCGCATGCTAAGCGAGTGCTTTACTAATTGAGGTACGCCTCTCCTCTGCGGATTTTGAAGGTATTAGCCTTATTTATCACATTTGTGTTGTATTTAGAAAAATTCTTAGAAATATGATGTATTTAGGCATCGAACGCAATACCTCTCGCATGCTAAGCGACCGTTTATTAATTGAGGTACGCTTCTCCTCTACGGATTTTGAAGGTATTAGCCTTATTTATCACCACATTTGTGTTGTATATAGAAAAATTCTTAGAAATTTCAAGTAGTTAGGTTTCGAACGCCATACCTCTCGCATGCTAAGCGAGCGCTTTACTAATTGAGCTACGCCTCTCCTCTGCGGATTTTGAATATATTAGCCTTATTTATCACAACATTTGTGTTCTATTTAGAAAAATTCTTAGAAATTTCAAGTAGTTAGGTTTCGAACGCCATACCTCTCGCATGCTAAGCGAGCGCTTTACTAATTGAGCTACGCCTCTCCTCTGCGGATTTTGAATATATTAGCCTTATTTATCACAACATTTGTGTTCTATTTAGAAAAATTCTTAGAAATTTCAAGTAGTTAGGTTTCGAACGCCATACCTCTCGCATGCTAAGCGAGCGCTTTACTAATTGAGCTACGCCTCTCCTCTGCGGATTTTGAATATATTAGCCTTATTTATCACAACATTTGTGTTCTATTTAGAAAAATTCTTAGAAATTTGAAGTAGTTAGGTTTCGAACGCCATACCTCTCGCATGCTAAGCGAGCGCTTTACTAATTGAGCTACGCCTCTCCTCTGCGGATTTTGAATATATTAGCCTTATTTATCACAACATTTGTGTTCTATTTAGAAAAATTCTTAGAAATTTGAAGTAGTTAGGTTTCGAACGCCATACCTCTCGCATGCTAAGCGAGCGCTTTACTAATTGAGCTACGCCTCTCCTCTGCGGATTTTGAATATATTAGCCTTATTTATCACAACATTTGTGTTCTATTTAGAAAAATTCTTAGAAATTTCGAAGTAGTTAGGTTTCGAACGCCATACCTCTCGCATGCTAAGCGAGCGCTTTACTAATTGAGCTACGCCTCTCCTCTGCGGATTTTGAATATATTAGCCTTATTTATCACAACATTTGTGTTCTATTTAGAAAAATTCTTAGAAATTTCAAGTAGTTAGGTTTCGAACGCCATACCTCTCGCATGCTAAGCGAGCGCTTTACTAATTGAGCTACGCCTCTCCTCTGCGGATTTTGAATATATTAGCCTTATTTATCACAACATTTGTGTTCTATTTAGAAAAATTCTTAGAAATTTGAAGTAGTTAGGTTTCGAACGCCATACCTCTCGCATGCTAAGCGAGCGCTTTACTAATTGAGCTACGCCTCTCCTCTGCGGATTTTGAATATATTAGCCTTATTTATCACAACATTTGTGTTCTATTTAGAAAAATTCTTAGAAATTTGAAGTAGTTAGGTTTCGAACGCCATACCTCTCGCATGCTAAGCGAGCGCTTTACTAATTGAGCTACGCCTCTCCTCTGCGGATTTTGAATATATTAGCCTTATTTATCACAACATTTGTGTTCTATTTAGAAAAATTCTTAGAAATTTGAAGTAGTTAGGTTCGAACGCCATACCTCTCGCATGCTAAGCGAGCGCTTTACTAATTGAGCTACGCCTCTCCTCTGCGGATTTTGAATATATTAGCCTTATTTATCACAACATTTGTGTTCTATTTAGAAAAATTCTTAGAAATTTCAAGTAGTTAGGTTTCGAACGCCATACCTCTCGCATGCTAAGCGAGCGCTTTACTAATTGAGCTACGCCTCTCCTCTGCGGATTTTGAATATATTAGCCTTATTTATCACAACATTTGTGTTCTATTTAGAAAAATTCTTAGAAATTTCAAGTAGTTAGGTTTCGAACGCCATACCTCTCGCATGCTAAGCGAGCGCTTTACTAATTGAGCTACGCCTCTCCTCTGCGGATTTTGAATATATTAGCCTTATTTATCACAACATTTGTGTTCTATTTAGAAAAATTCTTAGAAATTTAAGTAGTTAGGTTTCGAACGCCATACCTCTCGCATGCTAAGCGAGCGCTTTACTAATTGAGCTACGCCTCTCCTCTGCGGATTTTGAAGGTATTAGCCTTATTTATCACAACATTTGTGTTGTATATTAGAAAAATTCTTAGAAATTTGAAGTAGTTAGGTATCGAACGCCATACCTCTCGCATGCTAAGCGAGCGCTTTACTAATTGAGCTACGCCTCTCCTCTGCGGATTTTGAAGGTATTAGCCTTATTTATCACAACATTTGTGTTCTATTTAGAAAAATTCTTAGAAATTTGAAGTAGTTAGGTTCGAACGCCATACCTCTCGCATGCTAAGCGAGCGCTTTACTAATTGAGCTACGCCTCTCCTCTGCGGATTTTGAATATATTAGCCTTATTTATCACAACATTTGTGTTCTATTTAGAAAAATTCTTAGAAATTTGAAGTAGTTAGGTTTCGAACGCCATACCTCTCGCATGCTAAGCGAGCGCTTTACTAATTGAGCTACGCCTCTCCTCTGCGGATTTTGAAGGATATTAGCCTTATTTATCACAACATTTGTGTTCTATTAGAAAAATTCTTAGAAATTTGAAGTAGTTAGGTTTCGAACGCCATACCTCTCGCATGCTAAGCGAGCGCTTTACTAATTGAGCTACGCCTCTCCTCTGCGGATTTTGAATATATTAGCCTTATTTATCACAACATTTGTGTTCTATTTAGAAAAATTCTTAGAAATTTAAGTAGTTAGGTTTCGAACGCCATACCTCTCGCATGCTAAGCGAGCGCTTTACTAATTGAGCTACGCCTCTCCTCTGCGGATTTTGAATATATTAGCCTTATTTATCACAACATTTGTGTTCTATTTAGAAAAATTCTTAGAAATTTGAAGTAGTTAGGTTTCGAACGCCATACCTCTCGCATGCTAAGCGAGCGCTTTACTAATTGAGCTACGCCTCTCCTCTGCGGATTTTGAATATATTAGCCTTATTTATCACAACATTTGTGTTCTATTTAGAAAAATTCTTAGAAATTTGAAGTAGTTAGGTTTCGAACGCCATACCTCTCGCATGCTAAGCGAGCGCTTTACTAATTGAGCTACGCCTCTCCTCTGCGGATTTTGAATATATTAGCCTTATTTATCACAACATTTGTGTTCTATTTAGAAAAATTCTTAGAAATTTCAAGTAGTTAGGTTTCGAACGCCATACCTCTCGCATGCTAAGCGAGCGCTTTACTAATTGAGCTACGCCTCTCCTCTGCGGATTTTGAATATATTAGCCTTATTTATCACAACATTTGTGTTCTATTTAGAAAAATTCTTAGAAATTTGAAGTAGTTAGGTTTCGAACGCCATACCTCTCGCATGCTAAGCGAGCGCTTTACTAATTGAGCTACGCCTCTCCTCTGCGGATTTTGAATATATTAGCCTTATTTATCACAACATTTGTGTTCTATTTAGAAAAATTCTTAGAAATTTCAAGTAGTTAGGTTTCGAACGCCATACCTCTCGCATGCTAAGCGAGCGCTTTACTAATTGAGCTACGCCTCTCCTCTGCGGATTTTGAATATATTAGCCTTATTTATCACAACATTTGTGTTCTATTTAGAAAAATTCTTAGAAATTTCAAGTAGTTAGGTTTCGAACGCCATACCTCTCGCATGCTAAGCGAGCGCTTTACTAATTGAGCTACGCCTCTCCTCTGCGGATTTTGAATATATTAGCCTTATTTATCACAACATTTGTGTTCTATTTAGAAAAATTCTTAGAAATTTGAAGTAGTTAGGTTTCGAACGCCATACCTCTCGCATGCTAAGCGAGCGCTTTACTAATTGAGCTACGCCTCTCCTCTGCGGATTTTGAATATATTAGCCTTATTTATCACAACATTTGTGTTCTATTTAGAAAAATTCTTAGAAATTTGAAGTAGTTAGGTTTCGAACGCCATACCTCTCGCATGCTAAGCGAGCGCTTTACTAATTGAGCTACGCCTCTCCTCTGCGGATTTTGAATATATTAGCCTTATTTATCACAACATTTGTGTTCTATTTAGAAAAATTCTTAGAAATTTGAAGTAGTTAGGTTTCGAACGCCATACCTCTCGCATGCTAAGCGAGCGCTTTACTAATTGAGCTACGCCTCTCCTCTGCGGATTTTGAATATATTAGCCTTATTTATCACAACATTTGTGTTCTATTTAGAAAAATTCTTAGAAATTTCAAGTAGTTAGGTTTCGAACGCCATACCTCTCGCATGCTAAGCGAGCGCTTTACTAATTGAGCTACGCCTCTCCTCTGCGGATTTTGAATATATTAGCCTTATTTATCACAACATTTGTGTTCTATTTAGAAAAATTCTTAGAAATTTGAAGTAGTTAGGTTTCGAACGCCATACCTCTCGCATGCTAAGCGAGCGCTTTACTAATTGAGCTACGCCTCTCCTCTGCGGATTTTGAATATATTAGCCTTATTTATCACAACATTTGTGTTCTATTTAGAAAAATTCTTAGAAATTTCAAGTAGTTAGGTTTCGAACGCCATACCTCTCGCATGCTAAGCGAGCGCTTTACTAATTGAGCTACGCCTCTCCTCTGCGGATTTTGAATATATTAGCCTTATTTATCACAACATTTGTGTTCTATTTAGAAAAATTCTTAGAAATTTGAAGTAGTTAGGTTTCGAACGCCATACCTCTCGCATGCTAAGCGAGCGCTTTACTAATTGAGCTACGCCTCTCCTCTGCGGATTTTGAATATATTAGCCTTATTTATCACAACATTTGTGTTCTATTTAGAAAAATTCTTAGAAATTTGAAGTAGTTAGGTTTCGAACGCCATACCTCTCGCATGCTAAGCGAGCGCTTTACTAATTGAGCTACGCCTCTCCTCTGCGGATTTTGAATATATTAGCCTTATTTATCACAACATTTGTGTTCTATTTAGAAAAATTCTTAGAAATTTGAAGTAGTTAGGTTTCGAACGCCATACCTCTCGCATGCTAAGCGAGCGCTTTACTAATTGAGCTACGCCTCTCCTCTGCGGATTTTGAATATATTAGCCTTATTTATCACAACATTTGTGTTCTATTTAGAAAAATTCTTAGAAATTTGAAGTAGTTAGGTTTCGAACGCCATACCTCTCGCATGCTAAGCGAGCGCTTTACTAATTGAGCTACGCCTCTCCTCTGCGGATTTTGAATATATTAGCCTTATTTATCACAACATTTGTGTTCTATTTAGAAAAATTCTTAGAAATTTCAAGTAGTTAGGTTTCGAACGCCATACCTCTCGCATGCTAAGCGAGCGCTTTACTAATTGAGCTACGCCTCTCCTCTGCGGATTTTGAATATATTAGCCTTATTTATCACAACATTTGTGTTCTATTTAGAAAAATTCTTAGAAATTTGAAGTAGTTAGGTTTCGAACGCCATACCTCTCGCATGCTAAGCGAGCGCTTTACTAATTGAGCTACGCCTCTCCTCTGCGGATTTTGAATATATTAGCCTTATTTATCACAACATTTGTGTTCTATTTAGAAAAATTCTTAGAAATTTGAAGTAGTTAGGTTTCGAACGCCATACCTCTCGCATGCTAAGCGAGCGCTTTACTAATTGAGCTACGCCTCTCCTCTGCGGATTTTGAATATATTAGCCTTATTTATCACAACATTTGTGTTCTATTTAGAAAAATTCTTAGAAATTTGAAGTAGTTAGGTTTCGAACGCCATACCTCTCGCATGCTAAGCGAGCGCTTTACTAATTGAGCTACGCCTCTCCTCTGCGGATTTTGAATATATTAGCCTTATTTATCACAACATTTGTGTTCTATTTAGAAAAATTCTTAGAAATTTCAAGTAGTTAGGTTTCGAACGCCATACCTCTCGCATGCTAAGCGAGCGCTTTACTAATTGAGCTACGCCTCTCCTCTGCGGATTTTGAATATATTAGCCTTATTTATCACAACATTTGTGTTCTATTTAGAAAAATTCTTAGAAATTTGAAGTAGTTAGGTTTCGAACGCCATACCTCTCGCATGCTAAGCGAGCGCTTTACTAATTGAGCTACGCCTCTCCTCTGCGGATTTTGAATATATTAGCCTTATTTATCACAACATTTGTGTTCTATTTAGAAAAATTCTTAGAAATTTGAAGTAGTTAGGTTTCGAACGCCATACCTCTCGCATGCTAAGCGAGCGCTTTACTAATTGAGCTACGCCTCTCCTCTGCGGATTTTGAATATATTAGCCTTATTTATCACAACATTTGTGTTCTATTTAGAAAAATTCTTAGAAATTTCAAGTAGTTAGGTTTCGAACGCCATACCTCTCGCATGCTAAGCGAGCGCTTTACTAATTGAGCTACGCCTCTCCTCTGCGGATTTTGAATATATTAGCCTTATTTATCACAACATTTGTGTTCTATTTAGAAAAATTCTTAGAAATTTGAAGTAGTTAGGTTTCGAACGCCATACCTCTCGCATGCTAAGCGAGCGCTTTACTAATTGAGCTACGCCTCTCCTCTGCGGATTTTGAATATATTAGCCTTATTTATCACAACATTTGTGTTCTATTTAGAAAAATTCTTAGAAATTTGAAGTAGTTAGGTTTCGAACGCCATACCTCTCGCATGCTAAGCGAGCGCTTTACTAATTGAGCTACGCCTCTCCTCTGCGGATTTTGAATATATTAGCCTTATTTATCACAACATTTGTGTTCTATTTAGAAAAATTCTTAGAAATTTGAAGTAGTTAGGTTTCGAACGCCATACCTCTCGCATGCTAAGCGAGCGCTTTACTAATTGAGCTACGCCTCTCCTCTGCGGATTTTGAATATATTAGCCTTATTTATCACAACATTTGTGTTCTATTTAGAAAAATTCTTAGAAATTTCAAGTAGTTAGGTTTCGAACGCCATACCTCTCGCATGCTAAGCGAGCGCTTTACTAATTGAGCTACGCCTCTCCTCTGCGGATTTTGAATATATTAGCCTTATTTATCACAACATTTGTGTTCTATTTAGAAAAATTCTTAGAAATTTCAAGTAGTTAGGTTTCGAACGCCATACCTCTCGCATGCTAAGCGAGCGCTTTACTAATTGAGCTACGCCTCTCCTCTGCGGATTTTGAATATATTAGCCTTATTTATCACAACATTTGTGTTCTATTTAGAAAAATTCTTAGAAATTTCAAGTAGTTAGGTTTCGAACGCCATACCTCTCGCATGCTAAGCGAGCGCTTTACTAATTGAGCTACGCCTCTCCTCTGCGGATTTTGAATATATTAGCCTTATTTATCACAACATTTGTGTTCTATTTAGAAAAATTCTTAGAAATTTCAAGTAGTTAGGTTTCGAACGCCATACCTCTCGCATGCTAAGCGAGCGCTTTACTAATTGAGCTACGCCTCTCCTCTGCGGATTTTGAATATATTAGCCTTATTTATCACAACATTTGTGTTCTATTTAGAAAAATTCTTAGAAATTTCAAGTAGTTAGGTTTCGAACGCCATACCTCTCGCATGCTAAGCGAGCGCTTTACTAATTGAGCTACGCCTCTCCTCTGCGGATTTTGAATATATTAGCCTTATTTATCACAACATTTGTGTTCTATTTAGAAAAATTCTTAGAAATTTCAAGTAGTTAGGTTTCGAACGCCATACCTCTCGCATGCTAAGCGAGCGCTTTACTAATTGAGCTACGCCTCTCCTCTGCGGATTTTGAATATATTAGCCTTATTTATCACAACATTTGTGTTCTATTTAGAAAAATTCTTAGAAATTTCAAGTAGTTAGGTTTCGAACGCCATACCTCTCGCATGCTAAGCGAGCGCTTTACTAATTGAGCTACGCCTCTCCTCTGCGGATTTTGAATATATTAGCCTTATTTATCACAACATTTGTGTTCTATTTAGAAAAATTCTTAGAAATTTGAAGTAGTTAGGTTTCGAACGCCATACCTCTCGCATGCTAAGCGAGCGCTTTACTAATTGAGCTACGCCTCTCCTCTGCGGATTTTGAATATATTAGCCTTATTTATCACAACATTTGTGTTCTATTTAGAAAAATTCTTAGAAATTTCAAGTAGTTAGGTTTCGAACGCCATACCTCTCGCATGCTAAGCGAGCGCTTTACTAATTGAGCTACGCCTCTCCTCTGCGGATTTTGAATATATTAGCCTTATTTATCACAACATTTGTGTTCTATTTAGAAAAATTCTTAGAAATTTCAAGTAGTTAGGTTTCGAACGCCACACAATGGGCTGAAATGGCCCGAAATGCGCGCATTGGGAGAAAAAAAAAAATTTGCAGAAACGGCAAATAATATGACTCTGTATGCTATTTATGAGTTCCTGAATCCAATTTCAAGTTTTATATCACATTTTGATAGCGATATATATAAGAAAAAAGCATTCAAAACGAAGCATTTTTGTCAATGAAATTAATCTCCATGTTATTTAAATGGGAAAATAGGTCTCACTTTAAAAGGCTGTAACTTTTTTTCTCCTCCGTCCTCCTCAATAGGATTTTTAGGAAAGAAGTCTATTTATATAACTACATGTTACGATTAAATGCAGCTGCGTCCACCTGCGTCCGTGAAAATGACAGCGTTTTGTAAAAAGTTGGACATACCAGAAAAGCCACGCGCCATGCTCGGAACCTGCGCATGCGCGTGAGCACGCGCGCGTCTTGCTACCAGTGGCTATCATGCCAAATTGGAGCTCAAACATTTGAATTTTGTCACCTACATTATTTCATTCAGAAGATATTGATTGTAACAAGATAGTGAGGGAAGTAACAATATCTAAAAATTACGAGGAAAAAATACATAAGAGCGTGAAAAGAGATGCACATATTAATTGTATTATGGTCAACATTAGGTTTATTTCTTCGCTAGAGTTGGTAACAAGAGTTACATCCTTTACTTCGCTCTGCGAGTTGCTTTTTAGTCATTTTGCTTACTGTCATACATGCTACTATTTTGTACATAATTCTTGTGACACGTTTTTCAAGAACAATTATTTGTTTCATTGTTTCAACTGCAATAATTGAAGGGAAAAGTGTATAGTTTATTTTCGAGCTAGTAGGACAAAATTATATCAAGCTATTTAGTGTTTAATTGCGTTTTCACTAGTGTAAGATAATATATCAAACTACTTTTAGCAGAGTGTGTATTTTCGATCTCATTGTATTATGTTATACATTGCAGTTGCAGTTATATGATTTTGTAACTTAATTGTGTACGCCTTACACAACATAACCTATGAAAAGCAAGCAATCTAATGTTTTTCTGGAAATAACATTTGCCAAGTTGCCAAGTTTGCCAAGTTTGCTGTAAGCAAATGCAAATGAAAACAATCCATGGTGTCCGGAAAAAGAAAAAATATCTTATTAAATCAGCCTCTCACATTTGACCAGTGAAATATTACCCGTAAGTTGACATTTGTTTCTCATTGTTTTAAGAACGGTACAAAAGTAATGATAGCATTTCTTCAGAATTTTCCATGTTTATGACTATCAAAAACAGTAACATTCTAGTTGAATTGAGGAAATTGTTTTTGTAGGTTTGTCTCTAAATGAACAGAAACATTACGGTAAGAAGCAAGATCAGATGATCATCCCAAAGAAGTTTTAAAGAAATCTTATGTTCACACTGTGTGAATAGATGTAAAGAGTGTTTGCTTTAGTAATTTATGTCAAGCTATTTAATTTGTTTTCAGACCAATGTTGGGGCTTGAAAAGAAGTTTCAAAATCTTTGTTAGAAATGTAGCAACATACTCTTCTTTGAGGTATGATTTTGAAACCATACATTTTTGTTTATTCAAAACATTTTAAAAATTTTATCCTGAAAAACAAAAACAGATATGGTTTCAAATTTAAGGTCATTCAATCAGTAAATCTACAAAATATATGGGAACATTGTCTCTTTCTAAAAAAATTAACATTATTTATCTCTTTAGAATTCAATGAAAACCTTTAAATATAATAATTTGGAGGGTAGTACTGGGTAACATTCTAAAGTGTTTACAGGAAAATTAAAAAATATTGTACACTTTCAAAAGTTGTAAAATTTGTGCATTGTGGTTCAGAAGTTTTGAAATATGTTGTCACATGTTTGTCATATGTTGTTGTCATATGTTGACACAAATATGTTGTCAATTGACAAAATGCACATTGTTGTCAATAATGTGTATTGTTATAATTGCTTTTTTCATACATGTGATGTACTGCTTTTGTCACATGTTCCCAATGAAAATTATTCACTATGCTGAGATATAAATATAGTAATAAATATTGTGTATTGTTTGTTTTGTAGTAAATAAAATTACTTTTAAATAAAATTTTGTTACTGCATAATTATTGAAACTGTCCTCAAAACTTCTGTAATGATATTTTTGTGCCAAAAAATATAACAAATCTCCCAAAGATAAATTTATTTGTGATTATAGAATTGATTTTTTTGTTATATGACTCTGGAAATTACTTTTGATAAGAACTTAAATATTTAATAGTAATTCTTTAATTTTTAAATTAAATTGTAAAGAATCAAGCTGTGTTGCTGGAGTTTGTTATCAAGATAGTGGTAAAATGTCTTATAAACTTGGATTTTTGAAAAAATAATGAGTTTTACCACCAAACGCAATCTCTAAAATTAAATTCCATTATATAGTGTACTAAAGGGCAACACAAGTACGTCTTCAACATTTTCCAAGTTTCTCTTTCCTTTTATTAAATATTCAAGGCAAATTTTTGTTCAATTTTCTAAATATCTCCTCTAAAACTATTGGTGCTAAAAAGCACATATTTTGTCGCAATACTTGCAATTTTGAAATTTCCAAAAATTCAGAGAGCCCAATGAAAATGAGATACATGACATTCTTTTAAAGTCACTCCGCAATAGTTTTAAGTGTTGTCCGTGTACAATTAATTGAGTAGTTCAAGAAGTGTGTGCGACACAATTGTATGTTGCCGAATATTACCGGCACCGTTAGTCGAAGATTTCGAGAGAGTTCGTGCGCACCGTAAAGTTGGCTACCGTATATGAACAGTATAATAGTTTAATATTTTGGGAAGGCGTGTGCACCACAATTGTATATTGCCGAATAAGACCGACACAATTAGTTGAAGATATGTTGCCGAATATTAGCGGCACCGTTAGTTGAAGATTTCGAGAGACTTCGTGCTACAGCGGAGATGCGACAAGTTATTTTGTATTAAGTTGGCCGGCCGGCGAGGGCCGCGTCTGTGTGCGTGTCTGTGTGAGTTGCTAGCGTGGGAACCGAGCGAGCCCCCGGCTTGTGGTCGGGAGGCCGATCGGGAGCAGGGGGGTTCAGAAGAGGGGAGGGAGGTCGGCGGAGGCTTCCGTGACTTTCTTTGTAAAATTGACCATGATCTTTATCTAATGATCAGTTTCGAAATAATTTAGAAATTTTCGCATTAATTTAAGGGATTTGTATTCGTATCTACTTTCTTTTGCAAATATCAAGAACAAAATATCCCTGAGATGTTGTTTACCTAAATATTATGAATTCCACATGTGGCAAGCGAATTCCACCTACCATATGAATTACACATTACTATTTTAATCCTTGGTTTTAATGAATTACACATTTTATATTTATAGTGTTTCATTTGTTCAGAGTTGTTTACACTTATATATTTTATAAGAACTAAATTACTTACATTGAAATTTGTATTTGAAATACGTTGTACTTTTATTTCATTAATTAATAAGAATTGCAGAAAGAAGAAAGTAATGCACTAATGTTCGCGGCTTCATCTTCATTAAGAAAACATGGAAACCCTGAAGCAGCAGGAGTATTGGACCAAATCATGAAATATCCTGGCAATATTTCCAATTTAATAAAATATGCATTAGCAACTATTTTGACGGCCATTTACACAACTGAGCCGTTGAACGCCGATAAATTTGGCAATTTTGCTTTGAAAACAGAAAAATTGTTTAAAAAAGATTTTAATTTTTGGCCTATGAGCCCTTCCGTTCATAAAGTTCTTGTTCATGGCAGGGAGATCATTAAACACCATGACTTACCTATTGGTATGAATACATTTTGAACACAATTCTTTTATGTAACTTGTATCATTAGAGAGTGTGAAGTAAAGACCATGTTTCAAACATTGGCAATATAGTAGTTGCAAATCAATGTATTATATTTTTAAGTTCCATAAAAACTTAATTTATAAAATTATATATTATTAATTTATAAAATTATATATTATTAATAAAAATTAAGCTTTTAATTTATTCACAATTTTGTAATTTACTCAAGAAGGCAGTCTAGTTAATAGTTTCATTCTAATCATGAAACTTAACAAGTTGAGTCAATATATTGCATTCAATATATGAGTATTGCAATATATCGCACCATCAACCTGTAAACTAATGACTTACGTCCTAAATTTACGCGATTTACTAACGTAGGAAACATATTAGCTCTAATTGTTTCAAGTTGATTCCAGGAAAATTTTAAGTATTCTCATTGTCTTGCATATTCCACATGAAAATAAGTACTTTCTCTGCACTGTTGATTCACTACATTACCACAGAAAATCATTCATTAGTTAAAACTTCAACTGATAGTCTTGTTTCGTTATTTTCAGGAACTTTATCTGAAGAGGCTACAGAGCATAGAAATAAAAACTTCAGAAAATTTCTATGCCAAAATTCGAGAAAGATGTCAGAGTATAATTTAATGGACATTTTTCGAAGATTTTTATTGACATCTGATCCCTTGCTCTCCCATTGTAGAGCATCAAGTAAAATGAAAAAGAAGATTACCGCGTGATGTTCTTGACCTTTGCCTGAGAAATTGAAAGTCACACTCAGATTTTTAGGTTACAGAATATTTTTTTTTGCTTTTCTATGCTAGATTAAAAAACTCATGAACAAATTTGGAACCATTTATGAGAAAATCTTGTTTTTAAACACTTTATTTTACGCAAAAGTATACGATAACTAATAGTATTCAGAAAAAGTGTACATGATCTCATTTAAAGATCTAATTTAAAGAATATATTTCATTCAGAAAAATTCGGACCCATGCCACCTTTATAAGTGCATATTCTATCGTTATAGGAAATTTAAGGAAAAAATTTGGAGCCGTTTTTGAGAAAAGTTTGAAAATGTCCGAGGGGCTTACTATAAAGTACCCCCAAATTTTGAGGAATGTCTTTCAAAATCGCGACGCCTGCAGTGCAACCAAATCGGCTGCGGAATATTCATTTTGGAAGAAATCGTACTTATGGTTTCGGCGCTACGATTGTTCACAAACAGACATTCGGACGGACGTTTTGAAAAGAAACACATTTTCGGTATCAGAGGACCCCAAAACGTGTATTTCCGTTGATATCTCGAAATCGATTTTCCTCAGCATTACATAACTTTCCCTATACTACGTATATACTCCGTATATACGTACGTATACGGGAAATTAAAAATTTATATTTTCAATGTTGAAATTGTAGGAAGATGATAACAACCTTTTTAATTACCATTACGATTTTTATTAATAATTCAAATTCCACTGATCATGTATTTAAACTTAATAAATGTCATTAAAAGTACTTGAACGTGTTGTAATTACCATTTAAATCTTAACTTTCTTTCTTTTGACATATAATACATAACTCCTCCAAAATTCCCAAAATATTTAATTTTGGGAAATTCGATGACTTCAAATTTTGATAATCACTATTTTACAATTTTTACAGCAAAGTCGCAATCAACGCCCTCACAAACCCTATAATATGTAGTTTAGATAATACTGAATTGAATTCCTAAAATTAGGATTACCATTTTGAATTTTACAATCTGAGATCAAATTTGCAGTAAATTAACCCACAATTTTCATGGTATACTTCATGGCATACTTTTAGCAAAACTGAATTCCAATTTCAAAAATTGTCACCATTTTGGATTCGCCATTTTGAATTTGACTATTTTGATAGCAAATTCGAAATTAGCATCCTCTACAATCCAATGGTACGCATTCCTTTACTATATTTTCTAAATCTATCTATTCCTGTCAGGCTGGGGTGTTTTCTAATCTCCGCCAAAACAGCATGAAAATAGTTGTTGAAAATGAGAGTGGCGCCATCTGTAATTTGCAATTGTTTACAAAATTTAGTTATTTTAGATCTTATATTAAAGATCTGTAGCGCACAACAACATTTTGGAGGCCTTATTTTAAAATAATTGCTTGTGAAACCCAATGCGCGCGTTTCAGCCCGTTTCAGCCCACTGTGCGCCATACCTCTCGCATGCTAAGCGAGCGCTTTACTAATTGAGCTACGCCTCTCCTCTGCGGATTTTGAATATATTAGCCTTATTTATCACAACATTTGTGTTCTATTTAGAAAAATTCTTAGAAATTTGAAGTAGTTAGGTTTCGAACGCCATACCTCTCGCATGCTAAGCGAGCGCTTTACTAATTGAGCTACGCCTCTCCTCTGCGGATTTTGAATATATTAGCCTTATTTATCACAACATTTGTGTTCTATTTAGAAAAATTCTTAGAAATTTCAAGTAGTTAGGTTTCGAACGCCATACCTCTCGCATGCTAAGCGAGCGCTTTACTAATTGAGCTACGCCTCTCCTCTGCGGATTTTGAATATATTAGCCTTATTTATCACAACATTTGTGTTCTATTTAGAAAAATTCTTAGAAATTTCAAGTAGTTAGGTTTCGAACGCCATACCTCTCGCATGCTAAGCGAGCGCTTTACTAATTGAGCTACGCCTCTCCTCTGCGGATTTTGAATATATTAGCCTTATTTATCACAACATTTGTGTTCTATTTAGAAAAATTCTTAGAAATTTCAAGTAGTTAGGTTTCGAACGCCATACCTCTCGCATGCTAAGCGAGCGCTTTACTAATTGAGCTACGCCTCTCCTCTGCGGATTTTGAATATATTAGCCTTATTTATCACAACATTTGTGTTCTATTTAGAAAAATTCTTAGAAATTTCAAGTAGTTAGGTTTCGAACGCCATACCTCTCGCATGCTAAGCGAGCGCTTTACTAATTGAGCTACGCCTCTCCTCTGCGGATTTTGAATATATTAGCCTTATTTATCACAACATTTGTGTTCTATTTAGAAAAATTCTTAGAAATTTCAAGTAGTTAGGTTTCGAACGCCATACCTCTCGCATGCTAAGCGAGCGCTTTACTAATTGAGCTACGCCTCTCCTCTGCGGATTTTGAATATATTAGCCTTATTTATCACAACATTTGTGTTCTATTTAGAAAAATTCTTAGAAATTTCAAGTAGTTAGGTTTCGAACGCCATACCTCTCGCATGCTAAGCGAGCGCTTTACTAATTGAGCTACGCCTCTCCTCTGCGGATTTTGAATATATTAGCCTTATTTATCACAACATTTGTGTTCTATTTAGAAAAATTCTTAGAAATTTCAAGTAGTTAGGTTTCGAACGCCATACCTCTCGCATGCTAAGCGAGCGCTTTACTAATTGAGCTACGCCTCTCCTCTGCGGATTTTGAATATATTAGCCTTATTTATCACAACATTTGTGTTCTATTTAGAAAAATTCTTAGAAATTTCAAGTAGTTAGGTTTCGAACGCCATACCTCTCGCATGCTAAGCGAGCGCTTTACTAATTGAGCTACGCCTCTCCTCTGCGGATTTTGAATATATTAGCCTTATTTATCACAACATTTGTGTTCTATTTAGAAAAATTCTTAGAAATTTGAAGTAGTTAGGTTTCGAACGCCATACCTCTCGCATGCTAAGCGAGCGCTTTACTAATTGAGCTACGCCTCTCCTCTGCGGATTTTGAATATATTAGCCTTATTTATCACAACATTTGTGTTCTATTTAGAAAAATTCTTAGAAATTTCAAGTAGTTAGGTTTCGAACGCCATACCTCTCGCATGCTAAGCGAGCGCTTTACTAATTGAGCTACGCCTCTCCTCTGCGGATTTTGAATATATTAGCCTTATTTATCACAACATTTGTGTTCTATTTAGAAAAATTCTTAGAAATTTCAAGTAGTTAGGTTTCGAACGCCATACCTCTCGCATGCTAAGCGAGCGCTTTACTAATTGAGCTACGCCTCTCCTCTGCGGATTTTGAATATATTAGCCTTATTTATCACAACATTTGTGTTCTATTTAGAAAAATTCTTAGAAATTTCAAGTAGTTAGGTTTCGAACGCCATACCTCTCGCATGCTAAGCGAGCGCTTTACTAATTGAGCTACGCCTCTCCTCTGCGGATTTTGAATATATTAGCCTTATTTATCACAACATTTGTGTTCTATTTAGAAAAATTCTTAGAAATTTGAAGTAGTTAGGTTTCGAACGCCATACCTCTCGCATGCTAAGCGAGCGCTTTACTAATTGAGCTACGCCTCTCCTCTGCGGATTTTGAATATATTAGCCTTATTTATCACAACATTTGTGTTCTATTTAGAAAAATTCTTAGAAATTTCAAGTAGTTAGGTTTCGAACGCCATACCTCTCGCATGCTAAGCGAGCGCTTTACTAATTGAGCTACGCCTCTCCTCTGCGGATTTTGAATATATTAGCCTTATTTATCACAACATTTGTGTTCTATTTAGAAAAATTCTTAGAAATTTCAAGTAGTTAGGTTTCGAACGCCATACCTCTCGCATGCTAAGCGAGCGCTTTACTAATTGAGCTACGCCTCTCCTCTGCGGATTTTGAATATATTAGCCTTATTTATCACAACATTTGTGTTCTATTTAGAAAAATTCTTAGAAATTTCAAGTAGTTAGGTTTCGAACGCCATACCTCTCGCATGCTAAGCGAGCGCTTTACTAATTGAGCTACGCCTCTCCTCTGCGGATTTTGAATATATTAGCCTTATTTATCACAACATTTGTGTTCTATTTAGAAAAATTCTTAGAAATTTCAAGTAGTTAGGTTTCGAACGCCATACCTCTCGCATGCTAAGCGAGCGCTTTACTAATTGAGCTACGCCTCTCCTCTGCGGATTTTGAATATATTAGCCTTATTTATCACAACATTTGTGTTCTATTTAGAAAAATTCTTAGAAATTTGAAGTAGTTAGGTTTCGAACGCCATACCTCTCGCATGCTAAGCGAGCGCTTTACTAATTGAGCTACGCCTCTCCTCTGCGGATTTTGAATATATTAGCCTTATTTATCACAACATTTGTGTTCTATTTAGAAAAATTCTTAGAAATTTCAAGTAGTTAGGTTTCGAACGCCATACCTCTCGCATGCTAAGCGAGCGCTTTACTAATTGAGCTACGCCTCTCCTCTGCGGATTTTGAATATATTAGCCTTATTTATCACAACATTTGTGTTCTATTTAGAAAAATTCTTAGAAATTTCAAGTAGTTAGGTTTCGAACGCCATACCTCTCGCATGCTAAGCGAGCGCTTTACTAATTGAGCTACGCCTCTCCTCTGCGGATTTTGAATATATTAGCCTTATTTATCACAACATTTGTGTTCTATTTAGAAAAATTCTTAGAAATTTCAAGTAGTTAGGTTTCGAACGCCATACCTCTCGCATGCTAAGCGAGCGCTTTACTAATTGAGCTACGCCTCTCCTCTGCGGATTTTGAATATATTAGCCTTATTTATCACAACATTTGTGTTCTATTTAGAAAAATTCTTAGAAATTTCAAGTAGTTAGGTTTCGAACGCCATACCTCTCGCATGCTAAGCGAGCGCTTTACTAATTGAGCTACGCCTCTCCTCTGCGGATTTTGAATATATTAGCCTTATTTATCACAACATTTGTGTTCTATTTAGAAAAATTCTTAGAAATTTGAAGTAGTTAGGTTTCGAACGCCATACCTCTCGCATGCTAAGCGAGCGCTTTACTAATTGAGCTACGCCTCTCCTCTGCGGATTTTGAATATATTAGCCTTATTTATCACAACATTTGTGTTCTATTTAGAAAAATTCTTAGAAATTTGAAGTAGTTAGGTTTCGAACGCCATACCTCTCGCATGCTAAGCGAGCGCTTTACTAATTGAGCTACGCCTCTCCTCTGCGGATTTTGAATATATTAGCCTTATTTATCACAACATTTGTGTTCTATTTAGAAAAATTCTTAGAAATTTCAAGTAGTTAGGTTTCGAACGCCATACCTCTCGCATGCTAAGCGAGCGCTTTACTAATTGAGCTACGCCTCTCCTCTGCGGATTTTGAATATATTAGCCTTATTTATCACAACATTTGTGTTCTATTTAGAAAAATTCTTAGAAATTTGAAGTAGTTAGGTTTCGAACGCCATACCTCTCGCATGCTAAGCGAGCGCTTTACTAATTGAGCTACGCCTCTCCTCTGCGGATTTTGAATATATTAGCCTTATTTATCACAACATTTGTGTTCTATTTAGAAAAATTCTTAGAAATTTCAAGTAGTTAGGTTTCGAACGCCATACCTCTCGCATGCTAAGCGAGCGCTTTACTAATTGAGCTACGCCTCTCCTCTGCGGATTTTGAATATATTAGCCTTATTTATCACAACATTTGTGTTCTATTTAGAAAAATTCTTAGAAATTTCAAGTAGTTAGGTTTCGAACGCCATACCTCTCGCATGCTAAGCGAGCGCTTTACTAATTGAGCTACGCCTCTCCTCTGCGGATTTTGAATATATTAGCCTTATTTATCACAACATTTGTGTTCTATTTAGAAAAATTCTTAGAAATTTCAAGTAGTTAGGTTTCGAACGCCATACCTCTCGCATGCTAAGCGAGCGCTTTACTAATTGAGCTACGCCTCTCCTCTGCGGATTTTGAATATATTAGCCTTATTTATCACAACATTTGTGTTCTATTTAGAAAAATTCTTAGAAATTTCAAGTAGTTAGGTTTCGAACGCCATACCTCTCGCATGCTAAGCGAGCGCTTTACTAATTGAGCTACGCCTCTCCTCTGCGGATTTTGAATATATTAGCCTTATTTATCACAACATTTGTGTTCTATTTAGAAAAATTCTTAGAAATTTCAAGTAGTTAGGTTTCGAACGCCATACCTCTCGCATGCTAAGCGAGCGCTTTACTAATTGAGCTACGCCTCTCCTCTGCGGATTTTGAATATATTAGCCTTATTTATCACAACATTTGTGTTCTATTTAGAAAAATTCTTAGAAATTTCAAGTAGTTAGGTTTCGAACGCCATACCTCTCGCATGCTAAGCGAGCGCTTTACTAATTGAGCTACGCCTCTCCTCTGCGGATTTTGAATATATTAGCCTTATTTATCACAACATTTGTGTTCTATTTAGAAAAATTCTTAGAAATTTCAAGTAGTTAGGTTTCGAACGCCATACCTCTCGCATGCTAAGCGAGCGCTTTACTAATTGAGCTACGCCTCTCCTCTGCGGATTTTGAATATATTAGCCTTATTTATCACAACATTTGTGTTCTATTTAGAAAAATTCTTAGAAATTTCAAGTAGTTAGGTTTCGAACGCCATACCTCTCGCATGCTAAGCGAGCGCTTTACTAATTGAGCTACGCCTCTCCTCTGCGGATTTTGAATATATTAGCCTTATTTATCACAACATTTGTGTTCTATTTAGAAAAATTCTTAGAAATTTGAAGTAGTTAGGTTTCGAACGCCATACCTCTCGCATGCTAAGCGAGCGCTTTACTAATTGAGCTACGCCTCTCCTCTGCGGATTTTGAATATATTAGCCTTATTTATCACAACATTTGTGTTCTATTTAGAAAAATTCTTAGAAATTTCAAGTAGTTAGGTTTCGAACGCCATACCTCTCGCATGCTAAGCGAGCGCTTTACTAATTGAGCTACGCCTCTCCTCTGCGGATTTTGAATATATTAGCCTTATTTATCACAACATTTGTGTTCTATTTAGAAAAATTCTTAGAAATTTCAAGTAGTTAGGTTTCGAACGCCATACCTCTCGCATGCTAAGCGAGCGCTTTACTAATTGAGCTACGCCTCTCCTCTGCGGATTTTGAATATATTAGCCTTATTTATCACAACATTTGTGTTCTATTTAGAAAAATTCTTAGAAATTTCAAGTAGTTAGGTTTCGAACGCCATACCTCTCGCATGCTAAGCGAGCGCTTTACTAATTGAGCTACGCCTCTCCTCTGCGGATTTTGAATATATTAGCCTTATTTATCACAACATTTGTGTTCTATTTAGAAAAATTCTTAGAAATTTCAAGTAGTTAGGTTTCGAACGCCATACCTCTCGCATGCTAAGCGAGCGCTTTACTAATTGAGCTACGCCTCTCCTCTGCGGATTTTGAATATATTAGCCTTATTTATCACAACATTTGTGTTCTATTTAGAAAAATTCTTAGAAATTTCAAGTAGTTAGGTTTCGAACGCCATACCTCTCGCATGCTAAGCGAGCGCTTTACTAATTGAGCTACGCCTCTCCTCTGCGGATTTTGAATATATTAGCCTTATTTATCACAACATTTGTGTTCTATTTAGAAAAATTCTTAGAAATTTCAAGTAGTTAGGTTTCGAACGCCATACCTCTCGCATGCTAAGCGAGCGCTTTACTAATTGAGCTACGCCTCTCCTCTGCGGATTTTGAATATATTAGCCTTATTTATCACAACATTTGTGTTCTATTTAGAAAAATTCTTAGAAATTTCAAGTAGTTAGGTTTCGAACGCCATACCTCTCGCATGCTAAGCGAGCGCTTTACTAATTGAGCTACGCCTCTCCTCTGCGGATTTTGAATATATTAGCCTTATTTATCACAACATTTGTGTTCTATTTAGAAAAATTCTTAGAAATTTCAAGTAGTTAGGTTTCGAACGCCATACCTCTCGCATGCTAAGCGAGCGCTTTACTAATTGAGCTACGCCTCTCCTCTGCGGATTTTGAATATATTAGCCTTATTTATCACAACATTTGTGTTCTATTTAGAAAAATTCTTAGAAATTTCAAGTAGTTAGGTTTCGAACGCCATACCTCTCGCATGCTAAGCGAGCGCTTTACTAATTGAGCTACGCCTCTCCTCTGCGGATTTTGAATATATTAGCCTTATTTATCACAACATTTGTGTTCTATTTAGAAAAATTCTTAGAAATTTCAAGTAGTTAGGTTTCGAACGCCATACCTCTCGCATGCTAAGCGAGCGCTTTACTAATTGAGCTACGCCTCTCCTCTGCGGATTTTGAATATATTAGCCTTATTTATCACAACATTTGTGTTCTATTTAGAAAAATTCTTAGAAATTTCAAGTAGTTAGGTTTCGAACGCCATACCTCTCGCATGCTAAGCGAGCGCTTTACTAATTGAGCTACGCCTCTCCTCTGCGGATTTTGAATATATTAGCCTTATTTATCACAACATTTGTGTTCTATTTAGAAAAATTCTTAGAAATTTCAAGTAGTTAGGTTTCGAACGCCATACCTCTCGCATGCTAAGCGAGCGCTTTACTAATTGAGCTACGCCTCTCCTCTGCGGATTTTGAATATATTAGCCTTATTTATCACAACATTTGTGTTCTATTTAGAAAAATTCTTAGAAATTTGAAGTAGTTAGGTTTCGAACGCCATACCTCTCGCATGCTAAGCGAGCGCTTTACTAATTGAGCTACGCCTCTCCTCTGCGGATTTTGAATATATTAGCCTTATTTATCACAACATTTGTGTTCTATTTAGAAAAATTCTTAGAAATTTCAAGTAGTTAGGTTTCGAACGCCATACCTCTCGCATGCTAAGCGAGCGCTTTACTAATTGAGCTACGCCTCTCCTCTGCGGATTTTGAATATATTAGCCTTATTTATCACAACATTTGTGTTCTATTTAGAAAAATTCTTAGAAATTTCAAGTAGTTAGGTTTCGAACGCCATACCTCTCGCATGCTAAGCGAGCGCTTTACTAATTGAGCTACGCCTCTCCTCTGCGGATTTTGAATATATTAGCCTTATTTATCACAACATTTGTGTTCTATTTAGAAAAATTCTTAGAAATTTCAAGTAGTTAGGTTTCGAACGCCATACCTCTCGCATGCTAAGCGAGCGCTTTACTAATTGAGCTACGCCTCTCCTCTGCGGATTTTGAATATATTAGCCTTATTTATCACAACATTTGTGTTCTATTTAGAAAAATTCTTAGAAATTTCAAGTAGTTAGGTTTCGAACGCCATACCTCTCGCATGCTAAGCGAGCGCTTTACTAATTGAGCTACGCCTCTCCTCTGCGGATTTTGAATATATTAGCCTTATTTATCACAACATTTGTGTTCTATTTAGAAAAATTCTTAGAAATTTCAAGTAGTTAGGTTTCGAACGCCATACCTCTCGCATGCTAAGCGAGCGCTTTACTAATTGAGCTACGCCTCTCCTCTGCGGATTTTGAATATATTAGCCTTATTTATCACAACATTTGTGTTCTATTAGAAAAATTCTTAGAAATTTCAAGTAGTTAGGTTTCGAACGCCATACCTCTCGCATGCTAAGCGAGCGCTTTACTAATTGAGCTACGCCTCTCCTCTGCGGATTTTGAATATATTAGCCTTATTTATCACAACATTTGTGTTCTATTTAGAAAAATTCTTAG
>JAHLJT010002257.1:0-46519 GCA_031308135.1 Acheta domesticus
ACTTTAAAAGAAAATATCTGCCTTTATTTATCGCGAAATTGACCGAACTGACAATGGTCCCCGATAGGCATCACAGGTACTTTAGATGACGTAGTCCTCACAATGGCTGCCATCACAATATATGAGCAAAGAAGTCGAATAGTCGTCTACTCAAGAATTCTGTGGTGAGCATTTGTTGTGTCTCGTAAATATTATTTGAAGCAAGAACCATTAAAATTATATTAAAAGCAATTAAATCAGCGAAACATGCATTAAAAAACATGGAAAAGACAAAAAATGACTTATTAGTCGACGAAAAATTTAAAAAAGCCTATAAAAATTCGTTATTTCCTTTTGTCATAACATAAAATAATTTCTATACTAAACGGCATTGTTCTAAAGTGAAATGAAAAAAAGACATTTCATTAAAATCCCCCTGTAGAAATGACTAATGTCGATTCTTATTCAGCTATTATTGTTTCAAAATTATTATTGTTTCGAAAAGACGAGATTCTATTTCATTTACAGGAGAACACTTTGAAAGTCTGGAAATGTCTGCTAATAATGCGTAGAAAGCTATATAATTTTGTTCGTAGAAGATTCGTACTAGTCTGATTTGAAAAATGTTATCTTAAAATAATATCTTAATAATAAATAATATCTTAATGATTCCCAGAACGGCACAACTAGATCTTATTCCTGACAGCTTTCTTACGTTTCTGTTCAAAAGATTCTAATTTGTCATAGTTACGCGGGACACATACTTCCATCCATTCTTCGGATTTTCGGGTACAAACGTGGGCCTATCTCGTGGCAATTTGTATCAGTCTTCACCACGTTCGGAACATCACTAATAGTATGTGCAAAGTTACATCACAAAAATCCTTGTTCACCCCTACCTCGCACTCACCCTACTTCACAAAAAACCACACATTTTTGATTGAAAATTCGAGATCGTACACCAGAAGGGTTCCATATCTATGGTGAAGGAATGAAAAGTAAATATGATTTTCTGTTTTCAGTTATATTCTTTGCGGACTATGAAGACCCTAAACACGTATTTTTTGACTGAAAATTCGAGAACATACAGCCGAAGTGTTCGATGACAGTGGTGATGGGATGAAAAGTAAGAATGATTTTCTGTTTCAGTGGTGTTCTTCGCGGACTATGAAGACAGGCGGTTCTGCCGCATCAGTACGGAGTGCGACCGCTCCAAAGCCTGCCACCAGGGCAGGTGCCTGGACCCCTGCCCGGGAGTGTGCGGGAATGGTGCTATATGCCGCGTCATACAACACACTCCTACCTGCTACTGTCCGGAAGGCACTCTCGGAAACCCTTTCGTCAAATGCGTTCCGCAGATAGGTGCGTACTCATTTTATGTCTTCACAGTGCTGTACATTCTCTGCTAGCAGCGGCTTAGTTAGCATCAGTTGGTCACTGCAGTTCTTCTGACCCGGAGGTCCTGGGGTTCGAGTCCCGACGGCGGCAGAATATTCAACTATAGCTTCATAACTAGATCGAATTCAACCATAGTCTGGAGAAGAATTCTAGCGACCGGCTGATCTGATCGGTAGTTTTCCGTGGTTTCTCCGATCAACAACAACAGTTCACAGCCTGTGTCTGTTGGGACGGTGCCCTTCTGGTGGGAGATCACCGATTGGGGAAAATCCCGGTTTTTCCCAACCGGTTATCTCCACCCTAGCCGACGTGTAAATAAGATCTCGCCATCTAACAGGTGAAAATTACCGCCACTTCCAGCAATCAATCATACAGTTATAGGACTAATGACCTTAATAGTTGAAGCGCTCACAAACACCAATCAATCAACTCAGCTGGTTTCACTACAAATACCAACGACAGCTACAAAAGAAAAACGAATTTAAAATAGATCACAATGTGTTTTGAAACTAAATAAATCCTTCATCATTTATTGTAATATAGAAATTGAAAGACCTGCTTTCAATGTATTGCATTCTAGACGAGATAAACTAGATCTGAAACTCAGTACACGCCATTGAATGTTCATTGAAGAGTAATGATCTAAAATCTAGTTTAATAATATATTGCGGATAATTAAAAAAGATAATTATAGTAATCGATTTTAGAATTTTTTCATATAATGTTTAATTCATGAATATCTATTTTCAGACCTTCGAGTGTAAATAACGTTATATGACACATTACATTGCGTAGGAATATACAACGTGATATCAATATTTACACAAAACGAGCTGCTTATGGTGTATACTTCGATTTTTATTTCTTGGTGCGTGAGGTGTGTCATCAAATTGGAATATCTCACAATATTTCGTGTCGTTCTCGGATGTGCAGCTAGGAGTCACATGATCGCCCGCACTGCTCGATACAGTCGCGATCATGCGTATCCTATCGGCATAAACGAGAGCGACGCGAAATACCGTGAGATATTCCACTTTGATGACACCCCCCACACGCCAAGAAAGAAAAACCTAAGCAGAATATACAAGCGAACTTCATTATGGTATTGCATCGTGAGATGTTTTTTGAAAATACCTGTTTGATCTTTCAGGAGGACCCATGTGCTCCGTCGATTCTGACTGCAACCCGACCAGCTTTTGCGTGAACGGCAGATGCGAAAACCGTTGCCGCACCAATCCCCCCGTGTGTGGGTTGAACACCGTGTGCACCGCCAATCCTCGTTCAGTTGATTGCAGATGTCTGGAAGGTTTCATTGGCAACCCATTCAAGGCGTGCTTCCCCCAAGAGGGTACGTATGTATGTTAGTCTCGAAAAAACAAATACATGTTGCTACAATCACATGTTTTCTGATATTATTTGTATTGGTAATGTAATATTTTAAGATTGGAATTTAAATCCTTTTAATACTACAGCCATTTCTTGAAAAGCACACCAAATATCGGTAATGAGAGAGATTCGAATTGAAGGTCACTACCTTTAATTTTTGAAAATATAAAAGGTTTAACTATTCCAAATGATCTATGCATCGTGCTCGTATCTTACAAAAAGCTTAAGCAAAAATTTGGAGCGATTTTTGAGAAAATCTTTATGTGGTTCATTGAGAATTTCATTAAGGAAGGTTTCATTAAGGAAAAACAATTTCTGAAATCTAGATTGTAGTTGTTGGAGGACACCAAAAAATTGAACTACTGACATTTTCGAAAAATCTGGGATTTCAAAGCAAATAAGATCAACACCATTCTTTGAAGTGTTTCGTACACTATTCGAAGACAAAATGTAATCCAAAAGTCTGCAGCCATTTTTGAGAAAATTTTGCACATATTGAGGTTTCATTAAAAGTACTCCCAAAATCAAAACATTCGTTTCAAACTCGCAAGGCCTCGTATTTCTTTAAATTGATGGGGAATATCAATTTTGGAAAACAATGTCTGAACGGTTTAAGAACTAGTGTTCCCCACAGATTGACGGAAGGAAGGACGCACATAACTTTTTCAGTCAATCGATGTTTTGGTACCAACCTAAAAATATTGAATTCCGAATACACAATGTGATGAAATAATTTACGACATTTATGACAGAAACAAGATACGAAGTATAATCACATTTTTCGTTATGAGGGCCCGTCAAGAGTGTTTCTATCAAAAAATCGTCGTTTTCCGGCGCACAATTCCAATAATATTTATCTTCTTAAGAAGGAAAATGAAAAAATAAAAATCATCTCCATATGCAAGTAAGTTGTCTATAATTCAGGAGCGTAAGTGCCTACGTTTCAAAAATTGCTAAGCTTGTTCTCAGACGAAAATAAATCAACGTCGAGTCGAATCAACTTCAGTTGAGTCCAGTCGATTTCATTCGCGTCCAGTCAAGTCGAGTTGAGTCGAGTCGAGTCACTTCGAGTCACGTAGAGTCTCGTCGAATCACATCGAGTCGAGTCGCGTCGAGTCGCGTCGAGTCGCGTCGAGTCGCGTCGAGTCACATCGAGTCGAGTCGCGTCGAGTCGCGTCGAGTCGCGTCGAGTCGCGTCGAGTCGCATCAAGTCGCATCGAGTCGAGTCGCGTCGAGTCGCGTCGAGTCGAGTCGCGTCGAGTCGCATCGAATCGAGTCGCATCGAGTCGAGTCGCATCGAGTCGAGTCGCATCGAGTCGAGTCGCATCGAGTCGAGTCGCATCGAGTCGATTTGAGTCGAGTTGAGTCGAGTTGAGTCGAGTTGAGTCGCGTCGAGTCGAGTCGCGTCGAGTCGAGTGGAGTCCAGTCGCGACGCGTGGCATTGCCTTGCGTCGCGTCGCGTCCAGTCCAAACCAGTCCAGTCCAGTCCAGTCCAGACCAGTCCCGTCCAGCCAAGTCCAATGCAACCCAATCAGCCCCCTGATTGCGTCGTCCGGAGTCGGCGTATGCGGCTGACGTGCGGCCGCGTGTGCTGCGCAGGGTTCGAGGGCAGCGCGCGGTGCGGCGCCGACGCCGACTGCCGCGCGTGGGAGGCGTGCCGCGGCGGGCGCTGCGAGGACGCGTGCGCGGGCGCGTGCGGCGCCAACGCGCGCTGCAGGGCCGTCGGACACGCCCCCGAGTGCTCCTGCGCGCACGGCTACGTGGGCGACCCGCGCGCCGGATGCTCCATCAAAGAAGGTACGTACGGGCAGCCTCGAGGTACAGCAGTAATCAAAGAAACTGCATCGCCTACAGAAAATAGGCGTTCTG
Organism: Acheta domesticus; assembly: GCA_031308135.1. Classification (NCBI taxonomy): domain Eukaryota; kingdom Metazoa; phylum Arthropoda; class Insecta; order Orthoptera; family Gryllidae; genus Acheta; species Acheta domesticus. Next base: position 4,633 of record JAHLJT010002257.1, read on the forward strand.
TATTTACCTCATCCAATATACCGAGAGAGATGGCTCAGTGCATCTGCACTGCAGTCCCTGATCGGGGGGCCTAGGTTCGAGTCCCGACGGCGACAGGATTTTCGACACTAGCTTCTAGCCAGGTCGAATTCAGTTTCTGTCTGGAAGACAATTCTAACGGCCGGCTGCTCTGATCGGGAATTTTCCTGTGGTTTCTCCGATCAACACCAATCGAATGCCGGAGCAGTACCCTAACAAACGGGCCACGGACCGCGCGCGATCTTTCCTTCCGTCATAACCTCTCCCCTTACATATACACTTACACTAACATGCACTACGCTACCACACATGCCGGGAGACCAGCCGAGAGCTTACAGCTTGTCACGGCTGGGGCGGTGCCCCACTGGTAGGAGATACCTGGTTGAGGGGAAAACTCCACTTGTCGACGGAAGGTCGGCGCCAGATGTCACCATTCATCGGGGAAAATATAACCGCCACCTCACGAGAAAAACACACGCACTACACTTACGGGACTAATTACCTAAGTAGTTGACGCGTCCGGAAACACGAACGAGTCAATCAATCGTAATCCAATACCTCTCAAAAATTGGTAATCATACTTTTTATGTACATAGATTATAGACTCTGATGTTTCTGATTTCATTACCTTCATAACACACTCGATTTTTGCCAACCAAGTGGGGTATTTTCAGGATTAAATTGCAGGTTACAACAGTGAGAGAGAGGTACGTTTTTTTAGCACTATTGTAATTGATGTTTCCGGCACGTAAGAGGTGACAGTCGTTGTTCCCGTGTGTGTAGTATTTTTTTTAATTTCTGGAGGTGTCAATGTTACTCTTAGCTGGATAATGAGATTCGGCGCCAACCAACACGTCTTGGATTGTTTCCCGTACCACGTATTCTTTCATGGATCGGCGCCCCAATCCGATGAAGCTCAAAGCTCCAAACTTGTCAGCCGACATATGTCGTAGTATAGTGAATGTATTTTTAAGTGTGTGTGTTTGTGTGTGTGTGTGTGAGAGAGAGAGATAGAGAGAGGCGATAAACGAAGAGTCAAGAACAAGGATGAGGAAGTGTGAGATCCGTGGTTGATCCGTTCATCTCGCCGTGATAGGAGAAACCACAGAAAACTACCGATGAGAGCACCCGTCCGCTAGAATTCTGCTACAGTGCGTTTCGTTGAATTCGACCTACATTTGTAGTCAGAGTCGAAAATTTGCCACTGTCAGGACCATAGGACTTCCTGGTCAGAATTTCTGAAGAATGGACTTGGAGGGTGCGAGATCGAATGCCGCCTCCGCCTCTGGCATTGTTATGGCAATTCCCACTAGCTAGCCCAGACCCAAGGAAATTGAAAACTAATACGGGAAAGTCTGTGCCATTCTGCAGCAGCACAAGTTTATCCTATCCTCCCTCTTACGTACATGCACACTTACATGCACTACACTGCCACACATGTTAGTGATGTGCTCGAGGGTTTAGAGGTTGCTTCGACTGGGGTAGTGCCAATTGATTGGGATGGGTTCAAATTAGGAATCCGACGCGTAAGTCGATGTCGAATCCAGCGTGGGGGAACACCACGCACATTCCAGTTTGGAGAAATGTTATGTACAACATTATATCCAAGGACATAGCATGCACTACGCTTATGGAACAAATGCCATGGTAGCTGACTGTCCCGCAAACCCAAAGTCAAGAAACAACAAATATATCGTCCTCCCGGATACCTTCTCAGCATCTTCGTACTTAATTACTAGCTGAACCCGTGCGATTACATCACTCAAAAGAATAATCTGTAGAAAAGTTAAAATATAAATTTACTATGTACCCTGAATACGGAAAATCGAAAACCTCACAAAATTCTTTCATGTCGTTCAATACTTATTCCAAGACTAATGAATTGAGAGGTTTAAAAATTCTGAATAATACAATCACTCGCTGTTCACTGAGAACACATAAATAAACATGTTACTGAAAATGTAATTGAAATGTTTTGTATATACCAAAATCTGTACATGTACGTTGTGTATTAATGATAACTTAAAGAAATGATAACATTAATTGTAAAGATAACTTAAAAAAGTAATTCATCACATTTAGTTATCATCACTGAACGTTTTTGTAGACATGTGTCAGGCGATTACTGGGTGTTGCACTATTGGGCATTGTCCATACCCACTAATCTTGGCATTTAAATACGTTCATTAAACTTTGAGCTAAAAAACGTGCTATTAAATGACAACTGCTTTCGCTAGGTAAAGAAAGCCTTAAATATATCGATTCCATATAGTTAAATCATTCCATATAGTTAGGTGACTAACTTCATGGAATGTAGTAGACTTCGAAAACAATGTAATGAACAAACAACGGCTCATTCTCTTAATTTTAACTTAATGTTAATATTTAGTGTGTTCGTTATAAACAGGTTAATAACAGCAAACAATTTACATATGTAGAGCTCACTACCTCATATTTAAAGAATAAATCACGAAAATTTGTTGAGTTGAAAGCCCAAATTTTGTTAAGATATGGGAACATTTTGTACGAGTTGTATGAACACGTAGAAAGTAACTAACCGACCAATTGATTGATGGATTTATAATTTCATGAACAATACATTTGCTTGAGTTTGAACATGGTGTTCTTATTTAAATTACCTGGACCAACGGACAGCGACGTCCAGTGAGTTGGATTACAACTGCAGCTGAATGTATTGGCGTTCAAACTGTCGCGGGTATTCTCGTGCATACGCTGTTGCGGGAACACTGAGATCAGTAGATTCATAATAAATTTCTGTCTCAGCGATAACCCTTAATGTTTTGAATATGTAGATTTTCCGATTAAATTATAAGTGGCGTGAAATCAGCTGGGGCTCAGTTATCGAATTGGCGTTTTCATCACAACTTTCTTTTCGAAATAAAATCTACAGGTGTGCTCAGAAAAAACGCATTACCTCGCTCACAGTTATAATCTGCAATATAACCTAGCAAATATACCACTTGATTTGCTTGAAAAGAATGGGTAATGAAGGTAATGGAATCAAAAATATAGTATAATCTACATAAAATACATGATTATCAATTTTTGAGAGCATATTGAATAAGGAAACTTCAGAATGCCTATTTTCTTTACGTGATGCAGTTTCTTTGAACACAACTGTACAAATTGGACAGCCGCGTCCTAACTTATCAATCGTCATCTTCTATATTATTTCAGTAGTATACTTTCCCTTTTCGGCTCTCACAGGTAACCAAACTTTATAACTGAGGTCTTAATCTATATCATTAAATAACTGCTAAACAAATCGCTTCTAGGGCCTTCAAAACTAGAATTTTGAAGCCAATGGCCTCAAGGAAACGTTCATCACACCGTAATCTTCAGGATCTTCTTGACCATTCTTCTACATTTTTGCAGGTTCCATGCTTCTCGATTTTACCCCACCTTTTCAGGGCTTGTAGAATCTGCAACTCAACTGCATGCGTAACTACTAATTATTTGATATTCTATGCAAATGAATTACACAGATGTATCTCTTTGCTCGATAATAATGTTTAATAAGAATAGTTTGTAATAAGAGTGAACTTCTCGCACTGCTACGCCAGTTTCCACATTTTAATGGAGATATGTTGTTATTATTATTATTATTATTATTATTATTATTATTATTATTATTAGCCTATAACATCCCATAAAGGGAAAAGGCCTCCTGCTTTTGCAGGGTTACATTAGGTGCTATTTTTAAAATCATTGAGGTAAATCACCAGAATCATCTAAAAAATATATCAGTATAAAGCGAAACAAATAGTAGCTATTCGAAACTATAGTGAAACAAACGATAAGATAACAAATATGTGAACAAACAAAATAATAGTTATAACAAACAATATAGTAGAATTAAGAAAATATACGAGCAAAACAAAGAATTAGCTACAAGAAACACTAGTTGCACAGGCGAACATCACCTGCATTCAACTTATTCTGTTCGTTTCATTCTGTTCGTTATACTTCGGATTTTCTTTCTTGACGCGGGGGGGGGGGTGTCATCAAAATAGAACATCTCACGCCATTTCGAGTGATTCTCGGTTGTGCCGCTAGAAGTCGCACGATCGTGACTGTATCAGGCAATGCTGGCGACTCCTGGCGGCACAACGGAGAACGACGCGAAATACCGTGAGATTTTCCATTTTATTGACACTCCCCGGTGCGCCAAGAACGAAAACCCGAAGTATAGTGTATGAGATGAATGTAAATGCGCATAGAGCCGCCGTCAACGCCCTCCCGCCCTGCGGGAGACGCCCCCGCGCAGGCGTCTGCGCGGTGGCTGCCGGCGCTGCACCGCGCATGCGCGCGCTGCCTGTGCGAGGCCGCCACGGGCTGCGAGCGCCGCATCGGCTGCCAGGGCGGCTACTGCGGGCCCTTCGGCGTGTCGCGCCTCTACTGGCACGAGGCCGGCCGCCCCGTGCTCCCCCACGACGACCCCGACCGCAAGGAAGGTGAGTCACACTGCCATTTCTCTACCTTGGCCCCTCAAGGCCCTTCGACGCGATGGAATATCACACGGCAGTTCCCGTCTTTATCGGTCTTCCCGCTAGAAGTTGCATGATCGCAACCACTGCTTGATACGGTCGCGATCATGCGAATTCTAGCGGAACGACTGAGAAAGATGCGAAACACCGTGACATATTCCATCGCGAAGATGGGAATTGAGTGGCCTTGAGGCATAAAGTTACAAAAATCGCAGTATATGTTAGTTAAGTTAATGCCTTATTTTATGTGGCGAAACTCGGGCCATTAGTCCCGCTCTCCCGTTAGACCACGCAAATTTTGCAACGCTCCTTTCACCATCTAGCGCGGAAAGAAGGTTCTCGGGCGACGAAACAGGCGATTTGAATTTTGCTCAGAGGCTTCTTTTAGGCTGATTTTACATGGAGTGAATCTACTACATGGGACAGCTGGCTTTACTTCCCCTACGAAGAAAGGCGTACGAAGGATTTTTTTCGCCCTTAAAAATCCATGCCTTCGTTCGGGTTTGATCCCGCAATCTTGGGAACAACAGTCCGAAACGCTGACCGGATCCGCAAATCTTTTTTACTTTCTGGCCTTACGAATAATTCGTAAGAAGAGGAAGTTACGTTGTCCTGTTCCGGAAAACGAGGAATTGTTCACTGCGCTTATGTGGCGCAGTGGTATCAGCGCCAGCGCGTTAACTCTAAGAAGTGGGTTCGGCTGTCGGAATGGAAGAAAAACTTGCTGGTTGAAAACAGTTTTGCTGGTTTATTTAGTGTATGTTATTGCGGAGCATTTACAAACAATGTAAAAATGTATGTGCTTTGGTTTGCTTTGGGAGCACTCCGTGTTGAATTTGACGTTTGGAATTTGAATGAGAAAGGAAAAAATATATCTATGGTGGAATTTTATATACCTTGTCCCCAATAATTTGTTTTTTTACATGAATTGGTCATTTACACTTTTATGCCTCGGTCCGAGCTCAATCCAGGCGCGTTTATGTAGTGGTACGAATACCGGCAAGTTTACTCTGGGGATTTGAGATCGTATCTGAGCGGAAACAAATTTCCTGTTGAAATCACTTTTGCTGTTTTATGTAGTATATAATATTGCGGACCATTTAGAAGCAATGCGAGACAGTACGTGCTATGGTAGCACCACTATTTTTATTTGTGTGCGTGTGTAATTAATGGCACTTGTGTTGTAAAGAGTTTTCTAGTCAGGAAAATGTTCAAATCCATTCGAGGCTCTAAATATAAGTGTTCTCGTTGCGGCAGGTACCACAACTTGCTCAAAATGAATTGTGTACTTAATGTATACAGATGTCCCGAACTTTCATCAAACTGAGCAGAAAGAAATATATAAAATTTCATAAACCATGTACAAATAAAAAAATAAGAAATTAATTGCTAGAAGTGATTGAATATAATAGAGTCGATATTCTATTAACTACTATGCATTTTTTCTTGCTGCAGCATACGAAGATTGCGCCAATATGCTAGTCGCCTGTGCTAGTCGCATCGTCACTGAATACATGCTGAAATTGGCGAAGGTAAGTATCGCCTAGCACACATTAAGAAAAGGCCAAAGTTTCACATGTTCTTCCAATCGTATGATCTCCGTGTGGCACCTATATACTGCTCTGGAACATTTAGTTTTGACACGAGTTCTCAATGCAATGGTTAAGTTACTACGTTCGACAAGAGAACTGGGCGGAGTGGCTCAGGGTATCAACTGATTTCGCTGCAGCTAGATTTATCCACCTAGCTAAATCTCGAATCCATCAGCTGTCTGGATGATAATTCAAGCGGTCAGCTGGTCTGATCGGTAGTTTTCAGTAGTTTCTCCGACTAATAACAGGCGAATGCCGGAGCAGTACCCTAACAAACGGGCCATGGACCTTTTATCCTTGCGCTTCCTTAACGTATCTTCATCCTTACTTAAATACACTTACAAGCACCACACACCAACACATGAATACCTGCCGGCAAACACGTTGTAATCCTCATTTTTCTGTAATGCTGAATTTCCTTGCATTAAGGTCGTATGCGGTCTGAGTGAGGCATGAAGGAAACTGTGATGGCAAACATAAACATTAACCTTACTCGCGTTTATCTCTGACACGTAATTACACAGGCGGCGCAATGAGTGCGCCAACAAAGAAAATATTATAAAGCATTGAAGGCTTTCACGGCCAGAGTCAATATTCTTGATGTCTTCCGGGCAGTCGCCAGTAAGCCGCTGTCCCGGACACTTCGCCCGAGACCTCGCCACTGAAGATGCCCACCGCAGTCGTGGGCGAAACGTCTGGCAGTTCCGAGCCAATTGGACCACGGCCCATCAGCCCGGAAGACATCAAGAATAAAGAAAATATTGTTTATGCAATAACAAAAACAATAATTGCGATAAATTAATGTTATTTATTAAGAAAAATGATAACTTATTACATAAATAATACTTAGTGTTAATTATATGGTATATATGTAATTTACTATACGAAATGTATTGTACTCTAATAAGGCATTCAGTTGCGTAGGGAATATTGTAAAGTTTTCGGACACGGAACGCATCCGAAATTAATTATTAATTTATTAATTATTATTTGAAACACTCATATATTTATAATATAAATAGGATTCATTTAAAACACTGTACATGTGTTATCTAGAATCTGCAATTCATAACCCAAGTCCATTTTTCACTGTTATTTTAGATGATATTTTACGTGTAATATTACCGTAAATATGAACGAGTGATTATAAAAGTATATATAAATATTTTACACAATATATTTTATCCATATTTTACACCATCATACGTAATAATTGATTTCTACAACGTCTACACTGAAAATAAACCATTCTTGTATGTATTGACGTTATTACTTGAGCGGCGCACACAGTTCGCCGAAAACGTTTTAGACAGATTTCAGCTTGCTTACTCCCACGACTTGCAACGGAGAAGTCGGAACACTAATTCATACTGTTAAAGAATCTCAGAAGAAAGGTCAGCGGAAGATATAATGCAATATGATGCACGCATTGTCGTCAGGAACCAAAAGAACGCGACTGGCGCACTCACTGCGCCAGGGCGAGTAACTAAAGTTGAGGCGCCTTTTTTCTTCTTTTTTAATTTCGCCACCAGTCGCAGGGGTGCATAAACGTTGTAATAATGGAGGAGGAATGTCGTATGTCGCTATATTTGAATTTTGGGGGTTACAACGTTTTTGCCCGCAGGAATTCACACGTCTGGAGCTTTTAGTTTGTGTCTTGCTGATAAAAGATACCTGGCTGGGGAAATTCCCGAAGGCCGACTTCTAGTTCGGTGCCGAATCTCACCATCCAGCGGGGGAAGAACACCGCCGCCTTCTGTATTGAAAACGTACACTACCCATCCGGGACTGATGAACATGGCATTCACACACCAAATCAATCAATCGTCAAGAGAACTAGTATTAAACTGCTAGGGAGTAATTTTGCCACAGGAAAACCGATTCTGTCATGGCGGATGCAGTATATGTATGTCAATATTTTGTGTAAACTCACTCAGAATAAAATTGTCTCAAATTTCCGGCTTTGTTCTATTCTTTGCAGATCTTTGTAGGAAACGTTGACATTTATTTCCATAATAAAGTTCACGTATTATATTGGAAATCGCTCGTAATAGGCGATGAATCTCTTTGCTTTGTGAAAACCGACAACAAATTCATTCGGAAGTAATAAATAAGTTCAAATCTCAAATAATGTCTTGTATGCAGAATATTATTCATAAAAAAAATTTGTCAATCCAGATATGTACTCGGTTATTGATTTGACCAGAAACATCTTTATTTTGGATCTTAAATGCTCTCTTGGTAATTCCGTGGCGACCTACGTTGGACTATCCGCGTCACAGTTTTCCCGATTTGTCATCTTTCGATAAGATCATGCCGGATGCAATAGCTCGGCGGCATCCTTTACCGGAAAGTCTTCAGGTTTGAGACCCCGAATGTGGCGGATTTTCGACACTAGCAAAATAGCTAGGGCGAATTCAGCCGCTGTTTGGAAAAGAATTTTAGCGCCGTGCTGGTCCAATCGGTAGTTTTCCATGGTCCCTCCGCTAAATACCACCTGAATGCAAGGAGAAATACCCTAACGAAAGGGCCACAGACCGTGTGCAATCTTAATTTCCTCTTCTTTGCTCTCTCCTCACCCCCTACATAAACATATTTACACTTACATGCACTATACTACAACACAATACGGAACATAGTGGAACATAGAGGGAACATAGAGGTGGTCCCGGCTGCGACGCTGCCCAGGTGGGGGAGAAACATTAAAGGGAAAAACCGGAAGGTAATGTGAGGTTGGCGCCGAAATTCACTATCCTACGGCAAAAGAAAACCACAATTTCAAGGAATACAACATGCACTGTACTTACGAGAGTAATGACCTTACAAGTTCACGCGTCATGAATCAATAAATATACTCACATACATTACAATACATATCAACACAATACCTTGTATACGATACAGTAGTGCTCAAAGAAACCGCATCAACTAATTAAAAATGGGTGTTTTGTATTTTCCTAATATATGCTTTCAAAAATTGGTAAGCATATATTTTATGTAGATTATATGATGTTCCTGATACATTACCTTCAAAACTCATTCGATTTTTGCAAATCCAAGTGGTGTATTTTCAGGATTATATTGCAAATTACAACTCTGCGCGAGGTGATGCGGATGTTTTTGAGTACTACTGTACGTTAACAGTCCCGCGCGGTACGCGAACTTTTGTAAGCTTGCAGCTCTTCGACTTGTAATAGGGCGTTATTGCGCCCACCAAAACCGAATGGTGCTAGAGAATCTGGATCACAACTTCCAATTCAATGTTCTTCTCGCAGGATTGCAACGGAGACGGTCGGGTGAACTGCGATGATTTCGCCATGGCTCACCACAACGGAGGGTACACCTGCGAGCAGCCAGTGAACCGCACCGCGGAAGGCATCCAGTACCATCAGCGCTACTTGAAATGCAGAGGAGAAGACGAAGGTGCATATCAGTTATAATACGGTTTTTCTTTCTTGGCGCGTGGGGGGGGGGGTGTCATCACGATGGAATATCTCACGGTATTTCGCGTCGTTTTCGGTTCTGCCGCCAGGTGTCGCATGATCGCCAGCACTGATCGATACAATTGCGATCATGAGACTCCTAACGGCGAAACCGAGAACGACGCGAAATACCGGGAGATATTCCATCGCGATTACACCCCCCACGCGCAAAGAAAAAAAACCCAAGTATACAGTAGTACTGAATGAAACCCCGTCACCTGAAGAAAATTGGCACCTGTATTTTCCTAATCCAATATGCTCCGAAAAATTGGTTATCATATACTTCATGTACATTATATGATGTTTATGATATTTTTTTATTTTATTTTATCTTAAAGAACCACTTTATAACGTTAATGTATAATTTTCCCTGTAGTTGGAATGTAATAAATATATTCCGTCTTCTATTCCACAGATGACGATCCTCTTGGCCTTGCGGTAGCTCCGTCGTAGCGATCTTTAATGCCGGCGCTACCTATGGAACGACTGGGAAAACGTTGATAGCAACGAGTTCACGCACCAACCAACAGATGGCACTCTGCGCAGCGGTCTTTGTATCTCCATTCAAACATCACTGGGAAAACGCTACTTTCTTGTGCAGTGTAATGCACAAAATGTTCGTTCCGTTTTAGAGAACTGCTGTCTCAATTTAATGGTAAATTAATTGCAATTCTTTCAGTTCCTACAACAGTGTTACGTTCGAGTATTGAGATTACTTAGTAAAGAAACTAATTTATCCCTATATTTTTAAGAAAATTTTACTGTGAATTGAAATAAATTCAGCCATATTTTTTCAAATCTTTTTTATTTCCATAATACTTTTTAGTTCTAAGACACGTGATACTACAAAATGGCACATCATTTCTCGCACTACAAAGATCCTGAAGGATCTTTTGTCGGGGCTAACACGGTGTAAGAGACCATACAATACCCATGGTGTAATAGAATCTAATCTCTTACACCATGGGGCTATCTTCTAGATTTCTCCGCATCCTAGAGTCCCTACATACACAGTTCCAAGAATACTACACAGTTCCCAGAATACTATACAGTTACAATTTTCCTGACAAATGGTTATAAAATGACTGGATATACACATGGGGCATATATTTGGGACTTGGAGGTCGGTACAGATCTGCCGGTGGAGGTAACTACACATCCCGTCGTGTCTTTTCAAGCATTCGGTCTTTACAAGAATTGGACAAGCTGAGACGATATGATCAATGGTTACTACTTGTTCCTGGCAAATATGGCATTAGTCATCTTAGGAAATTTTGAGAGCCGCTTTATCACTATGTCGTGTTCTCAACGTCTGATCTTGAGCAGCTTTTAGAATTGCTTCCGATTCTGGTTTCTTCCCCTTTTGAAGCCTCAATATTATTATTATTATTATTATTATTATTATTATTATTATTATTATTATTATTATTCCACTACATAACGACTAAAGATGTTATGAGTCGGCTGAATATAAAATCTACTCCAGGTTGCAACCAGCTACCTAAGGAGTAGATCCGGTGGCTGTCGGTGCCTCTACAATACTTTGCGCAAAATGTGGGCTGTTCCAAATAAAAAGATTTCCTGCACTTCCCAGCCTTTTGAATAACCTGGGAGTTTAGACAAGTTCTTACTCTAATTTTGCAGAACAAATCCCAGAGCTCCGATATCTATCGGTACGACCTGTGCTTTTACGCCCCACATTCGGCTGATCTCGCTTTCCAAACTCTTGTGTTTGAAACGTTTCTCTGTCTGCTTAGTAACGACGTTTTGATCGCAATGTACAGCAACATCGACAAGTGAACACGATTTTTTCTCCAAATCCTGGATAACAATATTCGGTTTTTTTTACGCTATCGTGGGATAAGTTTGAATTTGTTGGTCGTACAATATCGTACACAATCGTAATAATAATAATAATTATAATAATAATAATTAATAATAATCGTAATAATAATAATAATACTCCACCTAGGGAGTACACGACCTTGCAGTTGGTGGTGGAGCTTGAGTACCCCCATGAGCCTTAAAGCTATGTCAGTGGTAGCCTAGCTACCGGTGGGGCCTCCCTTGCTGAATGGGTTGAAGGTGAGGGGTCAGACGAAGAAGTACTCCATTTTGAGGAGAGTGGGAAGTAAGTAGAGAGGGAAGGGTCATGAACCTTTGGACTTCCTGTTGTCGGCCCATAGAGGGTACAGGAGAGAAACTGGTTTGGCACACCAGGCCACTGATTAGAGTGGAGGCCCGAACCTTGCATTAGCCAGCGAAGGAGGCTGCCTTCAGCAGTCAGTGAAAATCCCGTAGGGTTTAGTAATGCCGACTGGCGATCGGAGGGACCCCTTGCTGGGCCCTGCGGGGGGATGCCCCGAGGCCACTGTGGGTCGCAGTAACGGATGGCAGGAAACAACCCGAGGGTTAAGTGTGATCTGTCAACTCGAACTTGCGTCCTGCGAATCTTCAATTCAAACCAATGAGCAAAATGGATAGAACAAGCAATGTAATGAATCTTAACGTGCCTTGTTCTACCAATGTCCCATACCTGCTCAGAAACCGAGCTAATGTCACCTTGTCGACGTCTGGCCATCCCACGGATGCTAGTCCCAGGGACCCAGAGCCGGCAGTAGCTCGAAGCCATCGTCAGAGATGGACCCGGGATGAATTAAAGGAGGTGATGTGGTGCTTTTACTACGCAAAAGCGAAAAATGGGGGCTCTGAAATAGAAGTTTTCAAGGTATGGAGAGAGCGGAACCCAGATATGAGACCTACCCTAGACTCAAAGAAGCTTGCCAGTCAACGACGATACATACTCAGCAGTGGAAAATTCACAGCAGATCAACTTGCTGACATTGAGAGAAATGCGGAATATGTACTTCGCTCGAACAATCCACATGACGAACATGTAGAACTTGAAAATGATGATCTCGTGGAAGGTTCATCGCTTTCCAGTGAAACACACGTCAGTGGTGAAAACTCATCTGGCAATGAATTACACGATAAGGACATGATGCGAAATCTCCTTCGGCGCGAGATAGAAAGAGTTAGTCAACTTCCGTTTGAATCTCGCGAACCGTTGAGGAGAATATACGAAAATGCCAAAGCTAAAAGAGTGATAGAAACAGTTAATTCTGTCTTAAATGAGGTGGTGGAGACCCCAGGCAGAGATCTAGATATTACTGAAATCAATCACATCATATATGCAACTGGATATCTAGTATCTCAGATAATTTTGGGGCCAGCCAAGAACACCGACGGCCGACACCAAAACAGAGTAAACAGCTCTGTACCCCCATGGATGAACAGAATTATGAAACGGATAGCCGACACCCGGCGTGAAATATCATTCTTAGCTGAGGCATCTTCTAAATCAACGCACACCTCTAAAGTTCAACGAAAAATATTCAATGTTGAACAAAAATACCAAATTGAAAATGACACAAGTAGGCTAATGGTAGTTGAGAAGCTAAAAGAGAAAATTCAAGCATGGGCTCAACGAATAAGAAGGTACAAACGTAGAATAGATTTCCGTGTACAGAACCGGTTGTTTGAAACAGACGCGAAGAGATTCTATCGCAATCTGACTCAAAAACCGAATGGCAAAGCTGTTACTCCTTCAAAAGATGACGTCGAAGCATTTTGGGCAGGAATCTGGGAAGAGAGCAGATCCTACAACAAAGACGCATCTTGGCTTCAATCTGAAGTTGATGCTGCCGATGAACTTGTAGAAACAGTGGAAGATGTTCACCAATTCTCGGAAGAGGACCTCTTCCAAGCAATTAAGAACATGGGAAACTGGAAGTCCCCCGGGATTGATAAGATCCAGATTTATTGGATTAAGAAATTAACAGCAATACATTCTCATCTAGCAAAGGCTGTTAATAAAATTTTTGAAAACCCAAAGGAAATCCCGGAATGGCTCACACGCGGCATCACGTATTTGCTACCCAAAGCGGGAGACAGCTCTTTGGCGAAGAACTACAGGCCAATTACTTGTCTGCCAGTACTGTACAAAGTTATAACTTCAGCTATAGCTGACAAAATGTATAGACATCTAGATAAGAATCATCTAATGCCAGCTGAACAAAAAGGATGTCGTAAAGGCTCTTATGGGTGTAAGGAAATCTTGCTACTGAATAAAGTCATCTTGAATGATGTAAAGAAACGCAAACGTAATTTGAGCATGGCTTGGATTGACTACCAAAAGGCCTTTGATAGTGTACCACACGATTGGATTTTGAAGACCCTGGAGATCTATCGATTTCATCCTAGACTTGTTGAGTTTTGCAAGGCTAGTATGAAGTCGTGGAGTACCAGGTTACTAATCCACAGCGGAAAGGAAGCAGTAGAAACCAGAAGTATTCAGATTAACAGGGGGATTTTTCAAGGAGATTCACTATCCCCTCTGCTGTTTTGCATTAGTTTGATCCCACTATCGAGACAGTTGTCGCAAGCTGACTTTGGTTTTAAGCTCCATGGTGATGAAAGGCCAGTATCACATTTGTTTTACATGGATGATCTGAAAGTGTTTGCCAAGAATGAAGCGATTCTCTCCCAAATGCTGTCTGTCGTGAATGACTTTAGCAATGACATCTGCATGAAGTTTGGTCTTGACAAGTGTGCAAAAATCAATTTAAAAAGAGGGAAACTCACAACGTCTGAGAACATTGAAATTGATACGCACACTGTGATTCAAGATCTTGAGCCAGGTAAAACTTACAAATATCTGGGCATTGAAGAATGTGAAACCATCTCGAATGACAGAATGAAAGAGAGAATTCGTAGGGAGTATTATAGAAGAGTGAGACTGGTCCTGCAGTCCGCTCTGAATTCCAGGAATAAAATATCTGCAATAGGTAGTTTGGCGGTACCTGTAGCCGAATACAGTTTTGGACTAGTGGACTGGACTGAGCAAGAAATTCGCACCATGGATCGAAAAACCAGAAAACTGCTGACAATGCATCATGTTTCCCACCCTCGAGCTGATATACATAGACTTTATGTGTCACGTAAGGAAGGAGGAAGAGGCCTCAGACAAATTGAGGCCTCCTGGCACAACGCAATAGTCGGGTTGGGTAAGTATGTAGTCAGCCATCAAGACGACCCTCTAATGAGGCAGGTCATGAAATCTGACCGAAGAATGGGAAACAGAGGCATTGTTAGTGTAGCAAGAAACGTTGCGAAGAAAACTAGGCAAGACACGTCGAATAACACAGACACTGAACTTCTGATGCTGCTAAACATGAAGTGTGAGACACAAAAAATGTTAAAGAAATCGTGGAGAGACAAACCACTCCACGGTCAATACCTAAAAAGAATGGACAAGGTGCAGATCAATAAAGATCAATCATTTATGTGGCTTAAAAGGGGAAGGATGAAGCCAGAATCGGAAGCACTTGTAATAGCTGCCCAAGATCAGGCCTTGAGAACACGACATTATGATAAAGCGGTTCTCAAAATTTCCCAAGATGACAAATGCCGCATTTGCCTGGAGCAAGTAGAAACCATTGACCATATTGTCTCAGCTTGTCCAATCCTAGCAAAGACCGAATACCTTAAAAGACATGACAGGGTGTGTAGCTACCTCCACTGGCAGATCTGTACCGCCCTCGAAGTTCCAAACACATGCCCCAAGTGGTACGAACACTCACCGAAACCGGTGACGTCTGTTGGATTGTGTACGATATTGTACGACCAACAAATTCAAACTGATCGCACGATAGCGGCAAACAAACCGGATATAGTTATCCGGGATTTGGCCAAAAAATCGTGTTTACTTATCGATGTTGCTGTACCTTGCGATCAAAACGTCGTTACCAAGGAGGCAGAGAAACGTCTTAAATACAAGAGTTTGGAAATCGAGATCAGCCGAATGTGGGGCGTAAAAGCACAGGTCGTCCCGATAGTTATCGGAGCTCTGGGATTTGTTCCGCAAAATTTGAGTAAGAACTTGTCTAAACTCCCAGGTAATTCAAAAGACTGGGAAGTGCAAGAAATTGCTTATTTGGAACAGCCCACATTTTGCGTAAAGTATTGTAGAGGCGCTGATAGTCACCGAATCTGCTCCTTAGGTAGCTGGTTGCAACCTGGAGTAGATTTTATATTCAGCCGACTCATAAGATCTTTAGTCGTGATGTAATGGAATAATAATAATTATTATTATTATTATTATTATTATTATTATTATTATTATTATTATGCTGTATTTCTTGACCGTCTTTAGAGGATTCCATTTACGTGTGTCACATGTATTGGTCAAATAATGAATGATCGACAGAAATCTCATTAATTGACATATACCCTTGGACCACGCAAATTGAATTATTATTATTATTATTATTATTTAATTAACGCACCATTTATATTTACGTATGGGAGGGAATTATTAGTAAATATAAATCCAAATTTTTTCGTCATATTAAAATAAAGTAGGAGCATAAAGATTATTAAATGCCGTACATTAATGAAGAATAAAATTGAGTTGTTTACCGAGCGAAGTAACTTAGGACGCAGTGCTTTGATTTTGCATTCTGGAGGCCTGGGTTTAATCCCCGTTCCGGCCAACCTGACCGGGATTTTCGAGGTTTCCCTCGGTCATCCAGGTGCATGCTGGGACGGTTCTACCGAAAGGTCACGACCGCGAATCCAGCCTCATCAGCCGTTTTCGTTAACTACGCGAAGTCAAGGTCAAGCGAATACGAGACACCGCGGGTTCCTGGTTGGGTGACCGACTGGGAACCTCGCAATCTAACGGTACCGAGGCCAAGTACAACTTTTACCAACTATCAGAGATACCAATGCTAAGTACCGAAGATGTGTAATGGATTTTATTTTTAAATTCATTTTATCTCATCCAACATACTTGTCTTTCTAGGAAGTTAATTATGCAGCACACAGTTTTTGACTTTTTGGGAATGTCCATCCATAAGCAGAGGTTTAAATTACTCGGAATAATGTCAACATTGTGCTAAAGTAAATGAAGTGAAGTTGAAGACTTTTTCAGTTTTTTAATATTGACAGTTATGAGGGTTGATGGTGGATTGAATCAGCATTTAGGATACCAGGATTTAATACGCGGGAATGGAGCACTGCGACTTAGCCTGAAGAATATCGAGCATGGGGAAGAGTGAAGGTTTTGATAAAAAGTTTAGGCTATTTGTGTAATGTAGTCGCTTAATGAAAACTCTTTTTGTTCTCAGCGAATCTGGATGTTTGGAATGAACCAGGGGGCGTTTAAAGTTCTTTTTAAAAATATATTCTGAATGGTTGTTAATTTTTGGAGATTGCTAGTCGCAGCACATTGCCTGTATAATAGCTAAATACAATAGTACATTATCAAACAATGATGCAATGATAAGTATTAATACACGAGTGTGACATTACGATACGAGCGAGTATCGTAAACTTCACACGAGTGTGTTAATACCCAATACATGAAATTCAATATTGAGAAGGATTAGGGTATTTAGAATTCCAGAATTTACTAAAACTTTCACAGAATACATTTCTCCCCATAGTACGTCACACTCAATTTCTCTTTCTTTTGTTAAAAAATATAAATAAAAAAACAAATCCTCATGATGATTGTATGACAATGTTCAAAACAGAGAAGAATTCAAAATTTCACATTTCATTATCTTATATAGTTGCCGTTCCAGAATGAACTATTCAAAATTTTTGCATTGTTTCCCAAGGCAGCGTATGTCGTAATAAAAATTGTAATGCTCGCAAAAATTAATGGAGCTCAATTTTTTCAATGTTTCTTTCATGTATTAGAAATAATGCTAAAATATCCAAACCCAACTAATTCAAAGAAGAGCCTATGGTGGATACCTGTGTTTATTTCGATAGCCATGAACAGTAGTCGTGTCTAACTCTCAGAAATGAAACATACCATAATCAGCTAACAACATTTCTTGAAATAAAGAAGTAATTTGTTAGTTCAATGTATTACCGTATTAATGTATTACGAGTTAACACGTCCTACAAACAAAACACATCCTGCTCGATCCATCT
Organism: Acheta domesticus; assembly: GCA_031308135.1. Taxonomy (NCBI): domain Eukaryota; kingdom Metazoa; phylum Arthropoda; class Insecta; order Orthoptera; family Gryllidae; genus Acheta; species Acheta domesticus. The sequence goes on from JAHLJT010002257.1 coordinate 22,240, forward strand.
TGTCAGTCCCAAGTGGTCGCATGCAGGAGTGAAATACCAACTTTGTTTTATCCGATTTTCATGCGAGCTAAAGAGGTATCCCAGATCATACTAGTATTCTTGCTGCAGAGTGGTTACCTGTGATTCACTCTATCGGCGTTCGGCTCACTCAGCCTGTTCACAGAGTTGGCGGGAGATGGCGCGCACGTACAGCCAGCCGAGTGCGACGTGCCGTCCAATCCAAAGTCACCAATAGTTTCGGCGGGAGAAGGCGGTAGCCTGGCGACACCTCTTCGTATGTCATGACTCTCGGATAATGGAAAAGACTCAGAGTTTCAGAATCAACGGCCGCCACGATCTCCATTTGGGTGGTGGGGATTAACCGTAATTTTTTTTCCTTAGTGCTGATCGACTGACTGTTCTCTTTCTTTTTGAATTGGTGTGTTCCTTCACGGTGTAAGAGATATAGGTGGGTTCACTCCTGGTCGAAAACTGAAGCTAATGTGAGGCTAGTTCTCGCTATGTAAGCGCTGCGAACGACTTGGGCATTTTTGGGACAAGATGGTGATCCATTTAATTAGCTTTGTAACCTCTGGTGTAAGCCACTAAATCGCGAGACGCCATCATGAATGCCCACCTCGATCGTGCGCACCGTACGGATAAGCGAGGAACTAGCCTCAAACTGGCTTAAACAATTTTGTCCAAAAGGCGGCTAGTTGACACACCTATATATCTTACACCGTGGTTCATTACAGAATGTATAATGACCCGTTGTCTCACAAAGCGTTGCTTCGTTCAATAAGTCAAGAACTGAATTTACAAATGCGCAGGTGAGCCACGCTCCCGAGACATACTTAATTGCTGAAGTTATTCTTGCAGGGGAAGAGTGTCTCTTGGCGGTAGTGGATTCTCCTCCTAAATCAGCCAACATTGATGAACTAGACGACTTACTCGCTTCCTGTGTCACTAAATACGAGGACATTATTTTAATGGGTGACTTCAATTGTAATTTATTGAAAAAATCTACCTCATCCGATAACTTTGCGCGTTTTTTTCGTAATATGAACCTAACGATTCTTCCCCTAAAGGCTACGCACATCACAAGAGATACTGAAACATGGATAGATCATATCATAGTGTCAAATCCAGCTAGAGCGCGTTCTCATGGACAATTTTCCATTCCCGGAATAACAAAACACGATCTCATCTACATATCATATAATCTTAAGTGTCCCAAATACGCACCAAAAATAATAAAATATAGAGATTACAAGAACTTTGATACAAATTCCTTCGTTTCCGATGGATTTTCTGTCCCTTGGAATCTTGTACAAAATGAAGCATCACTCAATGGTAAAGTAGCAGTATTCACGGAAATGTTTAATGGACTTATAAATAGACATTTACCACAAAAGACGTCACGCGTGACACGTCCCGCAGCCCCGTGGATATCCGGTGAAATTCGGCAACTTATGCATGACAGGGACACTGCGTATAAAGTTTTTCGGAAAACAAGGAACAACAACGATCATGCTACGTATAAAAAACTTAGAAATCGTGTCACCCAAATGTTGAGAAATGCCAAAATTAAATATTATCATTCTATTTTTCAAAATAACTGTGATTCTAAATTGCTCTGGAAAAATTTGCGCACTATAGGTATTGGAAATATTCGAAATTCAACAGAAATAAATCTGTCACTTGATTCGCTGAATCAAGCTTTTCTTAAGCTTGCGCAGCCAATTAATCCGTTCCTAAAATCTCAAACTTTATCCACGCTGCGAAGCAGAGAGATTAGTATTAAAGACACTTTCTACTTTGAGTCAGTAACACCAACCGATGTCACCAAAATCATTTTGAGTTTAAAATCAAACGCATCCGGCTCCGACGGAATCAACGCAAAGTTGCTGAAGCTCGGAGCGGAAGTAGCACTCCCCGCAATAGTCGACATTATTAATTTCTCGCTAATGAGCGGCGAATTTCCCTCGACCTGGAAGACAGCGCTGGTCCATCCTCTCCCTAAAAGCGCAAATCCAATGACACCTGTTGATTACCGTCCCATCAGTATCTTGCCGACATTATCAAAAGTTCTCGAAAAGATCGTCAGGAAACAGATCGAACATCACCTTCAAAATTTCAGTATTTTGAATGAAAACCAGTCAGGCTTTAGACCCGGTAAAAGCACAGGGACTGCGCTCCTTAGTGTGATTGAAGATGCCCGAGATGCAATAGATAACGGTAAAATCACAATTCTCGTCCTTCTCGACTTTAGTAAGGCATTCGATTCTGTCGACCACGATATTTTGTTAGCAAAGTTAAAAAACATTGGATGTGCCACACCTACACTCGAATGGTTCTCCAGTTATCTATCAGAACAGCAACAAAAAGTCGTGTGCGGTGACAGTGCGTCTTGTACCTTGCCATTAGCACGCGGCGTCGCACAGGGCTCAGTGTTAGGACCGCTCGCTTTCCTAATTTATGTTAATGATATAGGCAAATCAATAAAAAATTGTTGTCATCATATGTATGCTGATGATCTCCAAATGTATATTAGCGGACCCTCTTCTCGCGTTCCCGAACTTGCTAAAAAAATAAACGAAGACCTGCAGTCACTCTCCTCTTGGTCATCATCAATGGGGCTACTGTTAAACCCCAAAAAATCTCAGTGTCTTGTAATCGGCTCCAGAAACTCCCTAAAAAAGTTATCACTTTCCGCTCTCCCTGACATTTGCATAAATGGAACTCCTCTACCGTGGTGTAATGATGTGAGAAATTTAGGTGTGCAAATGGATAATACTCTAACCTGGAATGTTCAAATTGATAAAATATGTCAAAAAGTATTCGGGTCCCTGCATGTTTTAAAACGCATGCGTACTCTTTTACCTACAAAAACTCGTCAGACCCTTGTGCAATCACTCCTTATGCCTCACTTTGATTACTGCGATTTCCTTTTGACTGACATAAATTTAAAGCAGCAACGCAAGTTACAAGTAGCTCAAAATGCATGTATTCGCTTTATTTTCGACCTTGAAAAATACGACCATATTTCAACTTTTTACGCACACTCTAAAATTCTTACCATTGATAAAAGGCGTTTACTTCACTGCCTTCTCCTCCTCTACAAGATTTTAAACAGCACTCATCATGGCACCCTATCACTACGTTTTCAATTTATGAAGCTACATCGTGCCCGAGAGTCACGCCTTATTTGTATTCCGCATCACAATACCACTACTTTTAGCAAATCATTCACTGTTACTGCCATCCGTGCCTGGAACAATCTTCCCTCTACTATAAAAAATATCAGTACTTTTCAAAAGTTTAAAAAAGATGTCACAAACTGGATTCATGAAAATATTACTTGACGGCATTGACAGTATTATTGCGTACCAGTACAGTATTACTGTGTTACTAGGACATTGCCAGCTGTACGTCTACTGCGTCAGCTAAAACTAAGGATTAGGGAAGCCGTACTGCCTTGACACGGTGACGATTCTCATTCTTATACCAATTTTATCGCACAACATTCTATCCCATTTTTCAAATAAACACTTCTCATCTAACCTTTCTCATACTTCTCTCTTTCTATTTCCTTTTCTGTCTCTCTTTTTTTTTCTCTCCCCCTTTCTTACTCTCTTTCTCTCTTTTCGGATCACTAAAATCCCTGCTATGTTTGCTTCCTTTCTCTTTTTCTCTTAATTATCATTCTAGTTCAATAACTCTTCCTTTTCCTCTCTTTTTAATCACATTATCTAAGTATTCAACCTTAAAAGTGAACAAATCTCTGTGACACACATAAATACTTTTTTTTGTTTTGTTTTTGTTTTTTCTTTGTACATTTATCCTCTTATAGAATAGTTTAACTACTCCATAATCTAGCTATTTGTTTTTATAACCAATTTGTACTCTCCCGCAATCATTTTAAATAGCATATGAGGAACTACCCTTCAATTCATACCTCACGTTTACTACAGTACCCACCCACATGTGTGCATACCTATGTTATGAGTACATGTTTGTGCATTTGTGCATTTGCTAAATTGTACAACGTGATAAGCATGCGTCCATGTGCTCACATGTGTATATACTCAAAATATAATTTCTATGCTTTAATTCTTGTCTAAATGTGTTTACTAATTTGTATTTTTTCTGTTTCAGTTCATTTCCTACAACTATTGCTATACGTTAAGATATAATATTAAATTCAAAATATTTTCATTCCTACTTTGTATTTTGTGTGCACTGTAATTGTTTACTTGTATTGTGACCTAGGTAGAGTATTTTGTCTTGGCCTTCAGCCACCATCCTGATTGAGGTTTACCTGGGTTTACTCAATCGGTTAAGGCGCATGCCGGGATGGTCCCTTTGTTTGCAGTCCCAGGAATAAATGTAGTATACATCGTTGGTATACATGTGAAAGATGTTGGGTCAGGTTTTCAAGTCTTGAGAATATTCCAATTGGTAACACTTCATACATTTTTAAAATTTGTCGTTTTTTTAGTTTGGGGAAAAGTTTAAATTTCTAAACTTTTCCTAGATTTAATCTGATCGTATCCACGTTTATGATTTTTTTCTTCTTTTTTTATTTACCTAATTTTAATAACCGAATAGATTCGTTTTTTCTTTCTTTCAAGACTTGAACTCTTTACTGGATGTTTTTCGCTTGTAGGCTGACGAGTTTTCCTCCCTTTCTGTTTCTTAGGGGTAATTCAAAAATACGTACGCAATTTCAGCTTCTTCAAACGCTCTCTCAATTAGTAGTACTAAATAACATGCCACTGTGTTAAACAAGCTCCTTCTAATTTTTTTCTGTAACTAACTTACGAGTCAAAAAACAGTTTTTCAAAATTTAAGTTAAATCTCAAAGTGCTTCAATCTGATATATTTGTGACTAATTTTTAATATCTCCCTAACGTAAAATTAATAAAATTAAACACAGAAATGTTGTGAGTGCGTTTCTTGTTCTATCAACGTCTTCCTCCCTCGCTCTCACTCCTGCTTCCCATGTGAGAAAACCTTCATCTAAATTGCGTACGTATTTCTCATTGAATGGTCTCCTTTTATCATAAAATAAACTGTAATAAAAACTTTGAAAGTGGTCAGGCGGAAGAGCAGGCTAATTAGCCTGAGCCTCGCCACCAATAAAGACATTTATTTATTTTATTTATTTATATACATTTAATGCTTTTGGCACGAAAAACTATAATGATTTTTCTAACATTTTCCATAAAATATCTCTATTTACACTGATTACTTGAACTACGTTGCATTTTTTTCTTAGTCTAGGTTCATTGAGATGTTTTTTGCTGATCCCCATGTGGAGATTGTGGCAGGTAGCATCATAAAAAATGTTGTCTCGTTGCAGAGATGTGTTCTAAAGTGCATTTAACTCTGCAGAACCTAGATGATGCTGTAAATTATCTCAATTTTCTTGAAGAGTTTGATTCAGATGATAATATTAATGATGTTGAACTATCACCTGATAAACTAGACATTGTCTCAGAAATTGAAGACATCGATGGAAATGAGCTGTGAGATGATTAGACCTCGGAATTTTAGGCAAAACAAGGATCGATTTAGGCACTTAAATAGGTAATAAAATTACGTAATTAGCCACTAATAAGCATCAAAACCGACGTTTTAGGCGCTTAAAAAAGGTTACAAAGCCAGGCAAAAAATATACATGAAAAGTTATATATCTGTCATTAAAACTTATCACAATAGTTATTTATGTATCAAGGGCGTTAAGTAGATGTTTTTGCCCCGAGGGCGACTTCCAAACCCGAGGGCCTCTGGCCCGAGGGGTTGGAAGTCGCCTGAGGGGCAAAAACATCTAGTAACGCCCGTGGTGCATACAAAACTTTATGGTTTACTAGTTCGTTGCTGAATAAAACAAGAATTCGAAACATTTTATAATATTTCTTGGGTCTAAAGTGAAAAGACGCATTGTAACAGTCATTTGTCAATATGACGTCAGATAAACAAAACAGAGTGTATATCTAATTTCTCTTGCATAATCGTTATTGGACTGATTTGTTCGTACAAAATGAAAGAATATTGTAAAGTTCCAGTGGAAATTCTCGCAAAAGCTAACAAAACTATGGACAGTGGTTTCCATAAAATCTTGAGAAATATATAAAACTCTTTATGGTGTATTTGAGATTTACCAGCGTGAATAACAGTGTAAATTGCGCTGATGAAACGGTACTTTTAGGTTATTAGCGCCTATTGTCAAACGTTATTTAGAATATGTCAAAACACCAAAAAATAACATTTCGAGGATGTTAGCCGATGTGCCTTATATATCTTATTACTATTACGAGTACCGCCACTAAAGAAGAATATAATTATGTCACTAAAAAAGATGGTACGTAACAGTGAAATGCGAGTGAATGATGGCAATTATAAGTTCACGGAAACATTTCAAAATTTCAATTTTCATATCAAATAAGCAAAATAAGGTTTATAACAATTTATTTTATTTATTTAGGCGTTATGCCATTTATTTATTTATTTGCTTGCATCTTAACTTTACAAAATCGAATTCATAACTAAGTTCTGTGTGTTGTGTTGGTATAAGAGCGGGCCATAAAGTATTCAAAAGGCCCTAGGGCATAAAGAAGCGAAAACGCCCGCAAGGGTATTAAGTATACCGATACGTGTTTTGTTTCAGGTCTGTAAACACACAGCAATGAACTAGTAAACCATAAAAATATTAAATTAGGCAATTTACATTACGTGGGATGTTTCGTATTTTCCTTTTCCGTATACGTACGTATATATGGACTAATTATATGTATTATAGGGAAAGTTATGTAATGCTGCTCCACAGCAAAGTTTCGGCAGGAAAAAATTCGTTGCCGGGCCCTGACCATGAAAAAATGGATAAAACCAGTTGCTAAATTACGAAAAAAAAATCCCGTAAAACGTGGTGAAGCCAGAATCCCTGTTTTGCAAGTCCTTGCTACCGAAAAACCAATTGAAAGGAAAACGTCCGTCTGTCTATCCGTCCGTCCGTCCGTTCGTCTGTCCGTCCGTTCGTCCGTCCGTCCGTCCGTTCGTCCGTGAACATCACTAGCGCCTAAGCCACTCTTAGGATTTCTTCCAAGTTGAAACTCCCGCCCATCTGGCTCCAGTCGAAGCTTGGAGATATTTAAAAATTTACTTCAAAATTTGGGGATACTTTACATGAAGCGCCCGGACGTTTTCAAAATTTTCTCAGACACTGACAAACTACGTATACACTGACAATACACTGACAAAGTACGTATGGAAGTAAATTCCAGAAGCCCTCTTCAGTTTTCAGATTTAATGGTACGTTAATACCCGAGAGGTGCTTGGGTATGCATGAGTGTGGTTGAAGTCACCTAATCCAAACGTTTGGTACATTTGTAAGCAAATGAAGAAATACAATGCAATTTATTAAAAAAAGCCTTCTTATAATTATAACATTTGACCCACTAACTAGAAATGGTAAAACTCTTATTTTTTTAAAAATTTCATTTCATTTCTAATGCGGTATACGGGGTATACCAAAGATAAAAACAATGTACTCGATCAGAGCTGTAGTGTGTTTCGAGCGAGTAGACGGACGGGAGGTGGCTGAGTCGTGGGAACAGGCGCTAGTCATTGGAGCGAGAGGGGGGGGCAGTGCTAAGCCGAGGGGGTGGCGAGCTTCGTCGAAGAGAAGCGAAGGAGACGGTGAGGAGACGCCAGAGGGTTCGGACGTTTGAGAGAGAGGCGGTCGAGAAAAGTGAATTAGTAGGCATATGAACTGTGTGTTCGGTGTGTGGAAAGGGATGGAGCGGTTTGGAGTTGGCGTCCGAGGAAGCTGCGAGGACGAAGTCATCTCGAAGGCGGTTGGCGGACCCTGGGAGGAGACAGCCGAGAAGTAACTGCACAACGCTGCAGCCAGCAAAGTGAACAGGGGGAACAGTAATCGTTTGAGTACATAAAGGCCTAAACAGTTTATTTCACTCAGACGTCTGAGATGGGCTTAGAAGGCATACAGTAGCTACATTTGTGTGGGGACAGCCAATATGATATCTTAATGGGAGGTAAATGGTATTCTTTATTGTAAAATTTCAGTAATGCAATTGTTTAACTTAGCACAAGCTACCTGCAGGAGGGTCAAATTGTGTTCATGTTGTTCTCTGACAGACCTTGATTGCCATCAGGTTTATTTGTTTGTATGTTTTCTTTGTTTAGAACATAGTATTTTTTTCCTTTCAGTGTGTTTTGTTTTCCATGTGTGTGTATGGTTATGTGTCGAAAGATCTGCAAGTGTAGGACAACCCACAGGTGCTCCGATCTTTGTAGAGAGAGGGGGAGGGGGAGGAACGTGAGTGGCCGTTGTTAGAAATGAATAGGTGGGCGTGATAACCCCGATGGTGGTGTCGGCGTTTAGGAACGGGCATTCACACACAGATCCCTTACGGGGGTGTCTCGGTAGCCTGAATCTTTTGGTATGATAAAATAATAACGTCGCGGTGTTAGCACATTTTGCTCGGCGCGGACAAGTTCCTGCGACTTCCGCCCACCTGGGCACTCTTTGGAGTGCTTCCCGCTAAATTATGGGAGTTCCATGCTAGACCAGGGTGTCATGGGGGCGCCAATTCCAAAATTGGCGCGTCCCACTTAAAAAAAAAAAAAATCCTTCATCAATCAATCAATCAATCAATGAAATGGAATGAAGACATTAATTAAATCATTGTTTCCCCGCGCCTTGATGCATGTGACAGCTCTTCCGCCGCCCTGCCAGGTTGCAATCAGCTACCCTCGCCGCCGACACCGGTGACGTCACTACATCACCACCGTCACCGCCGCCACCAACACCATCGCGCCGTCGCGCCCGTATCTCTCCCCCTGCCTACGTCCGCCCCCCCCCGCCGCCAGCTAGCCGGCTGCCCGCCCCTCTGAGCCCTGCCCGGGGTCGAACCCGGGGCACCGGCCAGTGCATGTGCGGCCAGCGGGCGACAGAGCTGGTGGAGTGTGGGCCAAGCGGATGGAGCTATGGTGGACCGGGAGCATGAAGCATCCACGGCGGTGAAGGGCATTTTTCACGATTTCTGCATTGAGACCCTCTACTGGACAGCGGTGTGATTTGTAGGAGCGGTGGTGCTGTGACAGTGGTGTGGTTCGACAACCCGGCCATGTGTGCCTCGTAACCTTTCAATGTTACATTCATTTGGTTTTTGCTTGCTATGTTAGTCAGGTAGCATCGCTTGGTCAGTGTGTGCCTTTAATTTTGTGTTTCGCAACACTGCAAGAGTTTTGTGAAATTGTTAAAGTTTTGTGAAATTATTATTAAAGTTTTTTTGTATTCCTTGACATTTTATGGTGCCTTGAAACCCGGGAACGAATACTTCGTTCGTTCGTTGGTAACACTGACTACGCGAGGGTTTTGTTCACGCCATGCCGCGTCGTGATGCGCACACGGAACGCGTGCCTTTGTGAATAAAAAACAAAATTACAGTAGAATCATTAGCAGTGCTGTTGTAACATTTACTTGTGTTATGTGCGCTTTGCTTTGCGGTTTGTATGGTGCAAATTAAAAGCATGTTCTTGGTTACGCCTTTCCAATTCCTGGAAATCTTATGCAGCTTTCCTAACCTCATATTTCACGTTCCTGATCTTAGGGTCTCAAGTTTGTAGGGTTAAATGTATTTTGACGATAGTTACATAGCTCATTTTGCTTATGAAAGTGGTGTTGACTTCCAATTAACAAATACATGTCGGTCCTTAAATTTTTAGATGGTTTTTCGCGTATGAAACTTCATACCCTTTAAATGCTATCGTGAATCATTTCAGTTCTTTTCATTAGTAAGCAAGCTTATTTAACCATGTCTCAGTCAAAGGTACGGGCTAAGGAGCCAGGTGCAGTTGAATTAAGATTATCACAGAGGTGGAGTCTCGCTATTTGGGAAATTTCACGAATTGAAAGTAATTTGAAAGCTTTGCAACCAGCAACAGTAGCCAGTCTCGCGTGCTTGCGTGATAGGTTATGCGAGGTTTGGAAGGATATTGAAGCTCTTAAAATGGATGCGATCAGCTCCACAGAGTTCTTTAGCACGATTCATGAACAAAATTTTTCGCAATGTGAAAATGCTTACTTGGCTGTAAAACAGCTATTGAATGAAAAATACGAGCCCTTTGAAAAGCCTCTTACTGTTGCCTCGGCGTGTCATCATGCCTCGCTACCGAGCATTAAAATTCCAAAATTTGATGGAAGGTATAGAAATTGGCAACGTTTTCGTGATTTGTTTACTCAATTAGTCATTAATCAGGTACAGATACCGGACTCGCAGAAGTTGGTGCATTTAATGAGTAGTCTCGAGGCCGAACCTCTGAAGTTGATTTCTGTGCTCACAGTATCAGACAGATCCTTTCAACAGGCCTGGGCTTTATTAAGAGATCGTTATGACGATAAATCGAAAATTTTAGAAGAGCACATTCATGCTCTCTTCTCCTTTCCTTCCCTCAAAATTGGTGATGCCTCCTCCTTAAGAGAATTGCACAATGTAGTAACTTCTCACTGGCTATCTATGTCAGCAGTTCCCACTACAGTCCCTATGGCTGAAATAATAGTACAATTTTTAGTGCTCAGTAAATTGGATAACAAAACAAGGGAAGCATTTTTCCTTGCTAAAGCAAAAAATGATATTGTTCCATTGCAAAATGTTTTAGATTTTCTTTCACTCCGGGCAAGAGCCCTAGACATTGCCCCTCTTGCTAATCCTGATGTGAATTCTGTTTCAGTTAGTAAGTCTAAGCGCCCTACACAATCTTCACCTGCCAAACAGGTGTTTCAGCTGGAAGAGGGGTCATCAGCTCAAGCCTGCATTGCCTGCAGTTCTGGAGAGCACCCACTTTTCGCCTGCCCTCGTTTTCGTACCCTGGCTGTCCAGCAGAGATGGGATTTTGTCTCTTCTCATCAACTCTGCTACAACTGTCTTCGAAGGAAGGGTCCTTCTCATCATTGCTCACAACGAAGTTGTAAAACTTGTGGTAAGAACCACCACTCAATGCTTCATAAATTTTCTACACAAAATGTCCATAATTTGGCATCACCTCATTGTTCTAGTGCTCCCAACACCTCTGCTGGACTAGCATCTGCCACCCAGATTACTGCAAAACAACCACACGATACTAAGGTTTCCACGTTATCACACTTGGTTCTTAGCCAGACACATAATATTGGTTCTCTCCTTCCCACAGCCATTGTTAATGCAACAAATGAGTTGGGCCAAACCCTGCCAGCCAGGGCATTACTTGATTCTGGTAGTGAAGTTTCCTTGATAACTGAATCACTGGTACAGGCCCTCCGTCTCAAAAGAATTAGGCATAATGCTACGATTCATTCTGTTAATGCTCTTACTTCTGGTTCAAATGCTAGAGTTCATGTGTTAATCTCCTCGCGGTGTTGTAGGTGGAAAAGGGCAATAGAATGTTTAGTGGTCCCTGCTATTTCCAAAGCCACCCCCCGGAGGAACATTAATTTAGCTGCCCTGAAGCTGCCTGCTGACCTAAAATTGGCTGATGACCAATTCTTTATTCCTAAAAAATTAGATATTTTATTAAGCTCTTCTTTATTTTTTCAGGTGCTTAACACTAAGAAGAGCAGCCATTGTTCAAAGCTTTTTATTCTTGATACTAAGTTTGGTAATGTCATTGCGGGGGATCGATTGCCCACACTGTTGCCAAGTGCGGCACCCCCAGATCAGTGCTTTTTCTTAACTGCACACTCTCCTTCCTTAGTCAATGATTATGAGAATATTTGGAATTCTGAGAGGATTTCCTCTTCTCGTGATGAAAACTTCTCACACTTGGAGCATCCTTGTGAAAAGAAATTTAATGAGGACACCTTTAGGTTGGAGAATGGGCAATTTTGTGTATCTTTGCCTTTTAAACGTCCTCCACAATTATTGGGGAATTCACATTTTGTGGCCAAGCAGTTTTTGCTTGCTTTAGAAAACAGATTTTCTAAAGATAGAGAATTAAGGCATAATTATGTCAAGTTCATGAGAGAATACATTGAATTGGGGCATGCAGTTGAATGTGTCAGTAAGATAGCACCTCCTTTCTATTTTATACCTCATTTTTGTGTGTTGAATCCACAATCCCCTACTACACCACTGCGTGTAGTCTTCAATTGTAGTGCCAAATCTTCTTCTGGGTTAAGTTTAAACGACCTACTCTACGCTGGCCCTAACGTGCAATCAGAGCTCATTGACATCATGCTTAGATTTCGATTGTTTAATGTTTGTTTCACTGCAGACATTGAGAAAATGTATAGAATGGTTCGGGTGCATGATGCTGATACTAAATTTCAGAGAATTTTGTGGCGAGAGAACCCTCACGACCCCATTAAAATTTTTACTTTGCAGACCGTTACTTATGGTATGGCCCCCTCCGCATTTCTGAGTACAAGGTGTCTCAACAAGTTGGCTGAGGAAATAAATGAAAATGATCCTGAGGTGGCTTCAGCTATCAAGCAGGGATTTTATGTAGATGACTTACTGTTCGGGAGTGACTGTGCTGAGAAGGCAGCATCGTTATTTCAAAGAATTGTAAAAGTGCTAAAGGGAGCTCATTTTAATTTGAGAAAGGTTAATAGCAATTCTTCATCGTTTCTGGCCACTCTCAACACCACTCACACACAATACACTTCCACGCCTCTGGCCTCAGACAATACACACAGAATATTGGGTTTGACTTGGAACACTGATAAAGACACACTTTGCATTACATATAGCAAACACTCCGATCCAAACACTTTCAACCTCCCGTGTGTAACAAAAAGGGTTGTGTTGCACTTAATAGCCTCTATTTATGACCCATTAGGTTTTGTGAATCCTTTCTTGGTAAAGTTGAAGCTTTTTCTGCAAAAATTGTGGTCTTTACAGTTGGATTGGGATACTCCTCTTGATTCTGATCTTACTTGTTGTTGGCAGTCCTTGGTTAATGAGATTGTTTTACTGCCATCAATTATATTCCCACGCAAGGTGTTACCCCAGGGTCACCTTCCCTCTTGTCTAGTAGGATTCTGTGATGCCTCTCATAAGGCGTACGGAGCTGCATTATACTTAGTTAATCATGATTCTGCATCCGTTGCGCATAGCCACTTGTTGTGCTCTAAATCAAGACTTGCTCCCCTGGCAGGGTCGACTATTCCTCGCTTGGAGTTGTGTAGTGCATTGTTATTGGTAGAATTGACCAAGAAGGTAATAAGAGCATTGAGAATTGTGTGTTCTATTAATCAAGTGTATCTTTTTTCAGATAGTTCTATTGTTTTGCACTGGTTGGTGAAAAGCAATCATAAATTGGATGCTTTCACTGCGCATAGAGTTTCAAAGATAGTGGCATCCTATCCACTATCTTGTTGGCGCCATGTAAGCTCGAGACAGAATCCCGCTGATCTGCTAACCCGTGGTGTCTCCCCCCAGGCACTGCAACACAGTACCCTCTGGTTTGTAGGACCGCCGTGGCTGAAGCAGCCAGTGTCAATGTGGGCCAAGCCGTTTGTCGATGCTGAGGTAGCGGATAATGGTAAGGTAGATGCTCTCTGTTGTATGTTCACTGCATACAAAACAAATATGCCCTCGTCAGATGTAGGTGAAAACCAAAATTCATTTGTTCAAGTGCTACTTAGCAGATATTCAAAATATCACAAATTGATAAGGGTGTTGGCGCTATGCTTAAGATTCATTAACAATATACGGGCTGCAATTGTTGCTCGCATTGACCCTGCTTCGGCTCAGATGCGGAGAAGGGGTTGGTTGGCACCGCTTGAATTGAGAGAAGCCACAGTGGTTATTATAAGGCTCATTCAACTAGACATGTACCCCCTTGAATATAAGGCACTTTCAAAAGAAAAGGGATTACCTCCCAAGTCATCGCTCATTAGCTTGAATCCTTATCTAGGCCCTGATGGGCTTTTACGGGTGGGTGGCCGTTTAATGAATTCTCAGGTGGAGAGGTTAAACAAGCATCCTATTATACTTCCGCCTAACCACAAATTTACCGTCCTGTTCTTAGAAATGATACACCTCGCATTTCTACATGCGGGCTTGGCAATGATGATGGGATGTGTGCGCCAGCAGTATTGGATTCCCTCCCTACGACGGGTAGCAAAAAAAGTAATTAATGCTTGTCTGACGTGTAGGCGCTGGCGCGGCGCACCCGTGGAGCAAATTATGGGTTCATTGCCCCCTAGCCGCGTAAATCCTTCTCGGCCATGGGCTCACACATCCGTAGATTATTGTGGCCCAATTTTGACAAGGCCGTCTCTCACGAGATCAAAAATGTCTCAGAAGACTTGGATTGCTGTATTTATATGCCATTCCACGAAAGCTTCGCATTTAGAAATCGTCGAAAATCTATCCTCCTCTCAATTCATTGCGGCCTTTGAACGTTTTGGTTCGAGAAGAGGTTATCCTGTGCACATGTACAGTGATAACGCTAGTACATTCAAAAGTGCTAGTCGTATCCTAGCCGAGGCTAATCGCTTTGTTCTTTCCGCTCGGGATTTAGAGGTTATCACCAATTTTTTATCAGTGCAGGGTACCTCCTGGCACTTTTGCCCCACCTACGCTCCTCACCGAAACTCGTTAGCTGAGGCTTGTGTTAAAAGTCTTAAATTCCATTTGCGTCGCGCTTTAGGGCAACAAGTTGTGCCCTTGCTTACATTGTACACCCTCTTAGCCAAAATAGAAGCTTGTTTAAACTCAAGACCGCTTGAAGTCACGTCTACAGATTCGGATGTGAATTTGATTTTAACCCCGAATCACTTAGTCTACGGGCACGCGCTTAATACTTTTCCTATAGATACTGACTCGCCTCTTGTGCAGATTACTCCTGCACAACAGTTCCGCCATTTAAATAACAAATTAGCAATAATTTGGAAATATTGGTCGCGCAATTACCTCCACACCTTGCAACAAAGGGTGAAGTGGAAAAGGGAGTCACCACCACTAGCTGTAAATGATTTAGTACTTTTAATTGAGGAATCTCCGCCCTCTCACTGGAAATTAGGTGTAGTGGAGAAATTGTTCCCTGATCAAGCAGGAGTCGTGCGTACTGTTGAAGTACGAACTAGCCAGGGCAAGTTATTGCGACCAGTACAAAAGTTATGTGCACTGGCTAGATCCTCCCACGAGTAAGCCCCAATCCATGATATTTATCTCTACTTTTCCCCCTCTGTCGACCAGAGATGCTCAGCTGATTTTTCTTTCGCTTCGCCGCCTGGTGAACAGGCGTACCACTATCATTTTTTAGGTCAAACTGCGTGGGCCTGCCACTTGGTTTTTTTTTGGTGTTCTTTGACATTTTATGCGTTTTATTAATTCCTTGTTGTACTAATTGGTATAATTTTTTGATTAAGCACTGCTACAAATTCTATGTGATTTTGTTACTTCTAGGTTAAGGTAATTGTTACGAGGTACTCAGTGATGGTTCGAGGTGATTACAATATGTACGCTAGGCAAACGCCTATGCTTTCGTTTGTTGTATGCCCTCCTCACGCGTTTATAGTAGGAATGGAGTCTCTCAAGATAATGCAGAACTGTGGTGGACTTCTCAGTGCTTGTTGCTGAAAGAAGTGAGTGGGAGACGGACAGTGCCGAAATCGAGCATCGCCATGCGCCCGGCCCCAATAAATGTTAGCACATTTTGCTCGGCGCGGACAAGTTCCTGCGACTTCCGCCCACCTGGGCACTCTTTGGAGTGCTTCCCGCTAAATTATGGGAGTTCCATGCTAGACCAGGGTGTCATGGGGGCGCCAATTCCAAAATTGGCGCGTCCCACTTAAAAAAAAAAAAATCCTTCATCATCAATCAATCAATCAATCAATGAAATGGAATGAAGACATTAATTAAATCATTGTTTCCCCGCGCCTTGATGCATGTGACAGCTCTTCCGCCGCCCTGCCAGGTTGCAATCAGCTACCCTCGCCGCCGACACCGGTGACGTCACTACATCACCACCGTCACCGCCGCCACCAACACCATCGCGCCGTCGCGCCCGTATCTCTCCCCCTGCCTACGTCCGCCCCCCCCCCGCCGCCAGCTAGCCGGCTGCCCGCCCCTCTGAGCCCTGCCCGGGGTCGAACCCGGGGCACCGGCCAGTGCATGTGCGGCCAGCGGGCGACAGAGCTGGTGGAGTGTGGGCCAAGCGGATGGAGCTATGGTGGACCGGGAGCATGAAGCATCCACGGCGGTGAAGGGCATTTTTCACGATTTCTGCATTGAGACCCTCTACTGGACAGCGGTGTGATTTGTAGGAGCGGTGGTGCTGTGACAGTGGTGTGGTTCGACAACCCGGCCATGTGTGCCTCGTAACCTTTCAATGTTACATTCATTTGGTTTTTGCTTGCTATGTTAGTCAGGTAGCATCGCTTGGTCAGTGTGTGCCTTTAATTTTGTGTTTCGCAACACTGCAAGAGTTTTGTGAAATTGTTAAAGTTTTGTGAAATTATTATTAAAGTTTTTTTGTATTCCTTGACACGCGGACATTATCTGTTTGCGGCGAGAACCCATCTCGCTCGCCGGTAGGTACTGTTACACTAATGACATTTCTTCTTCGGTGGTAATTAACTTTGACCTAACCAATGAATTCACTACGTACTTTACAAACCTTCACTAATACTTTGCCTCCTTTGTGTGAAGCCTTTACAACGTAGCCAATGAATTAGAACTGACGATGTTTTCGGACAATTAAAAACTGTGAGGCTAGCAGTAGCGATAATTAAATTATAGTCAAAACACGAAAAGAGTGCCTTGTATTAATATAGAACAACGGAACAGGAGTTAGCAGAACTCTGCTGTCGCAGTCGGGAAGAAATTCGATTTAAAATTGCCGAATGATCGATTACCATGCGATATAAGTCGCCCGCTAAATCCGGCGGAATAGCGGGGCCTCGCAGGGTCCTATCAAAAGTCTTTGAAAAACTTCTCTTACAGCGCCTCAAGCCTATAATTAAAGATGTGATTCCTGACTTTCAGTACGGCTTTCGAGAAGGGCACTCAACAATAGAACAGACTCATCGTATTGTAAACACAATTTCTCAAAGCCTGGGAAAAAAGCAGCAATCCTAGACATACAACAAGCATTCGACA
Source organism: Acheta domesticus (assembly GCA_031308135.1). Taxonomy (NCBI): domain Eukaryota; kingdom Metazoa; phylum Arthropoda; class Insecta; order Orthoptera; family Gryllidae; genus Acheta; species Acheta domesticus. The sequence goes on from JAHLJT010002257.1 coordinate 39,333, forward strand.
AAGTATGGTATGAAGGAATTCTATTTAAAATCAAAACACCTTCTCTCGCACTCCTGTTTAGGCCGTACTTCTCAAATCATATCTTTGAGATCTCCTATTTCATGTGAAATACCTGGACGCATTATCGGAATTCCAACCCATTCCTGCAGGGGTGTCAGAAGGAAGTATTCTAGGACCATTATAATATCATATATCAAGATTGATAACATGGAAAGGATTTTTGGACGTGACGCCTATTGCAACTATGTGTGATCGTTACCTGGTAACACATTCGATCTCCAGCCGTCAGGGAACATGGACTCCTACTTCTGGAGGTACAGTTTTTCGTGTACCAGGCGTGTCCCAACTGGCGGGCCGCGGCCCGCATGCGACCCACGATGCCACACATTGTGGCCCGCGAACGTTCATTGGTCCCAAGTGACAGTCCCGTGCAACGATGTCGGGCGAGAACATCGTGCCCCTAGCGGATGCACACTGCGCGGGTCTAAAGTCCCTTTAGTGTACGAGTAGCTGAAGTGTAGAATTAAGGGACTTTTTGTAGTAAATTCAGAAATTAAAAACCGTTTCAATTTCATTCACATCGTTATTCGTGATAAGTCAGATACCCCGCTTGGTTCCATTTCTGAGCAGCCGGGCAAAACACCGAGATCAGAAGGAAGGTGTGATTCGTCCGAGTAATGAAGCACATGGCCCGAAACCATATTAAAGGCTTTAGTTGTGGCTCTTGAGGTCTTCCATGTTTGACACCCCTGGTAAGCAATGCAGAGGATGCATACCACCCAGGTGCTCCTATGTGTAACTAATCAATTCCCATGTCTGCGCGAAATCTCAGACAGCGTCCAAAACTACCTGCGTGCGGAATGGCGCCCATGTAACTCAATTCATATACACCGTAATTAACGCTTCGTTAGGGGTGCCCAAAGCTCTGACGACGGAACATCGATTTGGAGATTTTAACGGAAATACACGTGAGGTCACCTGATACGGAAAACGTGGTCTTATTTTCTTGCACTTACTAACATAAGAAGAGAAAGTATTGTATTCCCGCGCCGGAAAACGGTGGATTTTTGGCACAAAAACTTTTATTGCGAAATCCTGGTAAGAAAAAGTGGATAAATCAAGTTGATAAATAAAAAAATCCTCTAACACATGATGTACTTAGAGTCCGTATTTTTACTTCAAACTTTTGATAGGGATATTACAAAACGTATGAGATGACCTAAACGGCTCATTGCTCTTTTCTTTTGTTTTTTTCAATATTTTTATTTCTTTGTCACATCGTTAGTATTTACGTTATCGGCGATTTGTTCACATTATTGTATTTACGAGTACATGTGCTTAAATAATGTCAGGAAATGTTTCTCGAAAACACAACCGTTTTCTGTGAAAACTCGCTCAAATTCCGCTTTAGAAAAATGCCATTTTTCAAAAATTGCTCCAAATTGTTTTCTTCAATTTTTTCGAAAGGATAGGGCTTCGTTAATCGAAACCTTTCGAACACAGTTTAAATAACATAAGTTCAATTGGGGGTATTTTTTGATTTTGCAAAAATTCCACAAATGTAATTTTGTCGAACTATATCTCACACCGTTAATATGCACATTTGCAGCAAATTTTAAAATCTATTATTTTTTGTAAGTTAAAGTGCTTTAAATGACTGCGAATGAAGTTTTTCGAAACTCATAACTTTTCTGTGAAAAAGAGCTTCAAATTTCGCATTTCTAGTAGCACTTAAACGCCATTTTTTTTAAATCGGCTCCAAATTTTTCAAAGAAAATTGTCATTTAGGTCGAGGTTTTAGTGTTCTTTAATATTCTAAAATTAATATTTCGTTTTACCACTACGAAAGCGCAAAATGAAGAAAATGTCAAAAAAATGCAGTGTGGGCGGCGATAGATTGGAGCTGACAAGAATATGTGGCAGGTATGAATAGCTACCCGAGACCCAAGGAAATAGCAAACTAATTCAAGAAGGTCTGTGCCATTCTGTAGTCAAGAACGTCTGTGCCGGTCTGTTTCATTCGAAATTACAAAAAAGGAATTTGTAATTTCAAAAATGTATTTTTTTACTTGTCCCTCATCTCGTTAATTAGGGGCGATTTTCTCACATTACTATATTTATGAGTATATGTGCTTTACATAATGTCATAAAAATTCCCGAAAACTCCTATATTTGTCTGTCAAAACGAGCTCTAAATACCGCAATTTTGGAAACGCCTAAATACCATTGTCTCTTTTTTCTTCAAAAATTTGAAACAGATATTGCGAATTGCACTCATTAATATGACATAAAGTTAGTCATAGAGAACTCAGTATTTTTTTTAAAATTACATTTATTTATAACTGTAATTTTCTTGAATGATTTCTCACACGTTATGCACAATTCCAGAATTTTATAAACACTATTATATTCATACTCTTGCACTAATTTCTTTTAATTTCTTTCTGATGAAGCAAAAGATGCTTAAAAATCAGGAGCAGACTCCATATTCCTCAAACACTGAATCTTCTAATAGTGCAAATTTCAGAAAGAGTGCAAGAAATGTGCCCTGTTGTATCGTCACTTGTTTGAAAGTTTTTTTGATTTTCAGACACCTAAAACAATCCATCACTCACGTGTGCATCCCTGCCTTCTCTACGGTTCAGTGACTACTTTCGTCGAAGTGTCATTTTACACGGAGCCACTTAGTAGCCCTTTCGATTAGCGGTAAGGCAGATGTAACTAGTGGTGCTACAGAATAGCACAGACTTTCCCGTATTACTTTTATATTTCCTTGGGTCTGGGCTAGCTATTCGGAATTGCCACATACTTTTGCCCAGCTGCCATCTATCGTTGCCCAAACTACACTTTTTGACATTTTCTTAATTATTCGTTTTCCTAATGGTAGAACGGAAATATTAATCTTAGAATATTAAAGAACACGAAAACCTCGTCCTAAATGAAAACTTTGTTGAAAAATTTGGAGCCATTTTTAAGGAAATGGCGTTTATAGCGCTACAAAAAACAAGAACCGAAATTTGGGGCTCTTTTTGATAGAAAAGTTTTGAGTTTTCAAGGAACAACATGAATATCATTTGAAGCACTTGCACAAACAAATACAATAATGCTTACAAATTGGTGGAAAAGTGCATATAAAAAGTGTGAGAGAGCTTCAAAACAAATTATATATGTGTCATTTTGAAGAAAACAAAAAAAACTCAAATGAACTTTTACGTTATATATATATAACGTATAATATCTAATAACCGTAAAATTCATTTGAGTTTCACTAATATATACTATTATATATATATATATATATATATATATATATTGTGACGGTACTTCGCCATGATAATCCTAATTTTATTTGGGGGACCTGAAAGGCACAGGGGCCTTGCAGGGCGGAGTCGTGATTCGGAATAGCACGTGATGGAAATTTAGCAACACCTTTTCTGGTAACAAGTCAGGATTTATTCCAACGAAAATTTCCCAAATCAAGAAAAACATAATTACACTTGAAATCATCGCATCGTTAGTTTCAGATACCTCTTCAAAAACCATTCAACCATAATTTACCCAGGCCAGCGCAAATGGGATCCCACGCATTTGACTGGTAATACCACCTACGGCTAATTAACACAAATTCAACATAAACTTTGATCCAATTCTTTAATAAATCCAGTACACAAAAATTAACCCTTTCTTCGTGATCACATTCCACATAATTACCCCATCCAAAAATTCTTAAATCTATTTTACAAAGTTAATTCCTCATTGAACCAGAAATATTACAATGATAACAAAAATTTGACTAAATTTGGACTCCCCTCTTCGGTCATCGGCTTGGAATATGAAAATGTCTATTAAAGTGCGACTAAACCTATTACTAGTTATTTCCCCTCCCAGTTCTCGTGACTAGTTTTGGTTAAATAACACTGCTTTCCACAGTTCCAATTTCTCACTAAACCCCGAACGAAACTTTTAATACTCAACGTTCTCCCGCCGTCTTCTCACGCCGGCCAACGGGATTGCGGTGAAGGTCGCGCGCCCTCGCGCTGTCGCCTCCTGGAACGCCCCGCTGCTGTGCGCCGCCAAGGATGAATTCCAAGCGGTCACGAGCCCTCTCGCGACGCCTCCACGATACGTTCTTCTCGGATCTTCGTCCTCTTCGCTTCTTGTCATCTCCGCGAATTGGAATACTGTCCATGCGCTCATGCAAAAACGCGGGCCGTTTACACGAACAGTTATTTTATTAAATTTTCTCGGGTAGCACGAATTACCGGATAATAATTGCTTAGCTCTTCTTCCAACTCACTTCCTATAGCTCGAAATTGTTCAGCGTAACTATTCATTCAAAGTTCAAATCATATTACGGCCTCCCGAAATAACGCTTCGTTCACGAGCGAACTTACTGCACCATGATCTGAGCACTTTTCATTACACAAGTTCAATACTCTTTCCCATGATCTAACTTGCGACCGCCCCGTACTGCTGTCCCGACAAGAGAAACCATTTGAGACCGTTCAGTACGATGCTCAGCTCAGAAAAAGATTTTCTTCCGGTCCAATTCGCACCTCCCCTCTTTCTCCTCACAAGGATGTGCGTGGGGTTGCTCCCTTATCGCACTTGGCCGGTACCCCTCCTGTTCAGTTACTGCTGTTCGAACGCGCTCAGCTTTGCGCGGTCGTTTGAATTCATACTCCGGTTCTTTTTGTGTATTTCCTTTGTAATTTCTTCCTTCTTAATCATCCACATATCACAATATTACTATAATATATATATATATATATACATATATATATATATATTTTAAATCATTATTTCCCGTTCAATTACGATATAATTTGTTCAGGAGTTGAAAAGAAGAATTAACAAATAATATTTTGGGAAGATAGCAGAGTTTGAAATTTGGTAAATTATGTGTTTTACAATTCTGAAAAATGAGTATTGTAAGTAAGTCAATACATAAAAAATAATTAATTGAAATGATTAAGGGTTAAAAATAAGAGTTAGAAAGGATAGTTAGAGGGTAAATTTAGAACAATTGAATTAAAGTGAATAAAGATATGGATATTTAGGGAGGGCGAAAAATGTCTTTGGGAAAGTGTGAATGAATGTGAAGAGCAGAATATTTTGATCTAGAATAAAGTGTTGAGATGCAGGGGAAAGGAACAATGTAATAAGAAATATTTGAGTTTGTTTAATTATAAAGGTTACATTAAAGAGAGGTATTAGCACTAGCCGCTGAAAAGTTTGAAGGAGACAAAGTTGGAGCCATTTATAAGGAAATAGTGTTTGAACGTGTTGAAAAATGGCTGTTTTCTGTTTTCACAGAAATGGTTGCGTTTTCGAGAAAATTAACTTGACATTATTTAAAGTCTATTCACTCATTAATGTATGAATGTGAACAAATCGCCGCTAAAGTAAATATTGACGACGTAAGAGACAAGTCAGAAACATTACATTTTGTAATTTTTGAAAAAAACAAAACAATAGAGCAATATGGCGTTTATGTTATCATCATAGAGTCACATCGATACTATCACTACCAGAAGTTTAAAGACAAAATTGCAGCAGTTTTTAAGGAAATCTTGGTTTAGTTATTTTTTTAAAATACCACCATATTGCACACAATATTGCGCGAAAACTACAATTTTCCAAACAATGTACAGGACCTAAAGAAAGAAACGTACAATGAAGAACCAATTTTATTCCGCACAGGAAAAGTCTATCACAGTCTATTCTAAAATTTAAACTTTGCACTTTTCGAAAATTCAGAGTTACCGTGAACAATCGGTGCTATGCCACCTTAAATAAAGTGTATTTGTACTCTATTATCCATGAAATTTAAAGAAATCGGAGGCCGCTTTTTGAGAAACTTTCGAAAGTGTCCGGGGAGCTTCATTTGAAGAACCCCTAAATTTTCAAGAGAGTTTTTTTAAAATCTTAAAGCATCGACTAGAGCCAGATGTACAGGAGTTTCTTAATTTGGAAAAAATCCTACGAGTGGTTTAGGCACCAGTTGTGTTCACAGAGGTACCTTTTGCTTTCAATTGGTTTTTCGGTATCAAGAACCCACAAAACAGGAATTCAGCATACCCCACGTGATAAGGAATTTCCCCTTAATTTAGCATCTGTTTTTATCCATTTTTTCGTTATCAGGGCCAGAAATGAATTTTTTTTGCGACAATTCGTGTTTTTTCGCGCACTAAGTTCTTTATAGTACATACAGTGCACCGTATTTATGTATGCACACGGGAAAGTAACTATTGGTGCAACAGAATGGCACAGACTTTCCCGTATTAGTTTTTTTTATTTCCTTGGGTCTTTGCTAGCTTTTCGAAATTGCAACATACTCTTTCTTGCCAGCTGCCATCTATCACCGCCAAAAGTATATTTTTGTCATTTTCTTTTTTTTCGGTTTCCTATTGGCACAAGAGAAATATTAATTTTAGAATATTAAAGAACACAAAAACCTGGTCCTAAAAGGCAATTTAAAGCTTGTTTCAACAGAAAAGTTTTGAATTTTCCAAATACTTTATTTGAAGTTATTTGAAATACTTACACTCACAAATATAATAATCTTTACAAATTGCTGGTAAAGTGCATATTAGAAATGTGAGAGATCTTTCAAAAAATTACATGTATGCATTTTTTTAAAAAAGTAACTCAAAATAAACTTTACGTTATATTAAAGAGTGCAATCCGCACTTCTCTATCTGATCGAGAAGTTTTAAGAATTTTTTTTAGCCATTTATGAGAAAATGGCGTTTAAAAACGTTTCTGAAAATGCGGAAAATTGAGCTAGTTTTCACGGAAAATGCTTTTGTTTTTCGATCAACTTTACTTGACATTATTTAAAGTAGATGTACTAATAAATAGAATAATGTAAAACTAATCACCGTTCATGTAAATATAAACGACGTGAGAGACAAGTCAAAAAAAATTACATTTTTGCAATTTTTGAAACACAAAAGAATACTGCAATATTGCGTTTCTCTCATCTGATAGGATACATTGAGCACTATCCATACCAAAAGTTTAAAGAAAAAATTTGGAGCAATTTTGAGAAAATCTAGTTTTTGATTTTTAAAATTGCACACATTGCACGCAATATTGCACGAAAACTACTGAACTTTCAAAAAGTATATCAGACCTTAATGAAGAACTCACTTGGACAACAAATTGTATTTAAAAGAAAAAAT